>GL380179.1:0-39160 GCA_000143925.2 Caenorhabditis brenneri | reverse complement strand
GACGTGGCAATGAATAACTTTCTAAACGACCAGTGATCAATCACTGTTATGTTCTAGAAAAACAAGAGTTTTGATTGTTTTCTCTGGGGTTTCCACAATCTACTCACTATTTACTTCGAATTTTTCCTCTGGCCATTGTGTCCGTCCAAACACTCAACTCTCTCACTGAAAGTAGGCGGAGTTCTAGAAAAACAGCTCCTTCCTATCTCTTCATTTCGATTGTTTTCTCTGGGGTCTCCACGATATCCCTCATATTTCCTGTGGATTCTTTCTCCAGCCTATTTTGTCCGTCCAAGTCCTCTATTCTCTCACTGAAAGTGGGAGGAGTCGGGGTTTGTTCCAAAGGGAAAACACAAGCTCCGCCCATTTTAATTCTCGTGGTTTGCCAGTTTCATTCTGTATTCATTCTCATTTTGTCTCGCTTCGACTTCTCCTTCTTCTCTCGGACCTTTGAACCAATTTACTTTTGGAAAACGCTTCTAATCTCTCAACCTTACCCTTATTTGTGAATATCCATCTCTTCATGCAATTCATTTTCAGAAAACAACCCTACAGGCACTCAACTAGATGGCCTCCGAGATTGTTGCCTGCGTAATCGATAATGGGTCCGGGATGTGCAAAGTGAGTTGGGACATGTTAAGTAATAGCGGGGTAGTGGTTAGAAAACTCACGGTGTAACTAAAAGTGGTTGAAATGAATAATTAAGTGGTTGATAGGTATTTAGAGTTGAGTAAAAAAAAGGGAGTGAGCAGAAATCTGTGACAACGGCTTCAGAAAACATTCAAATTTGAGATTGATTCAAGAGTGAATCCATTTTCGTCGAAAATGGAGAAGCTTAGGTTTCTAAGTCACCGCGGTTTCTATCTTTTTCCCAGGGATACACATTATTCGATCATTCTTTCAATCCGTAGATCATGACTCATTCAAAAAAAGTCAACTAGATTTTTCGTGTGAGAGAGACAGAGAAAAACAAAAGAAGGAAGAATGAGATAACAAATAATGACGTGGAAATTTTTGAATGATCAGAAACCAACCACTACAAAGTAACTGTAAGACAAGGGGGGGGAGGTCGATTGGGGAAAAGAGGGGTGACGTAGCACTGAATAATTTGTAAACTGTCCGAGATCAGTGATGAGTCATCCCGAAATAGTAGTCTAGAATAATCGGCGAGAGAAAAACAGAGAGAGAAATCATAGGGTAGAAAAGGTGACGTGGCAAATGAATAAATTTCGACCGATCAGACATCAATCATTTCATTGTTCTCAGATCAGAAAGGGGGGGGGGGGTATTGAGTGTGATGACGTGGCAGTGGAAATAATGTGATTGATCAGAAACCAACCATCAAATTATTCTATTCAATCAAATAGACCATAACATAAGACGTGCGACTGAAATGATCGAAATACTCACAATTCACAAGCTTTCAATCAAATCTAGACGGGCATAGGAGATTAACTGTCTATAAGATCATAGTGCATTAGGAACGGGCTAGAGTTTAGTTTAGTTCTTGTCAGACAATAGTGATATGGAAACTTAGATTTTTCAAAGTACGTCAAAAACAGATAGGTTTTCTTCATTGTTGTGCTTTGTGCATCGATTCTCCAAGCCTGCATTTTTTTTCTAGCTTGATAGGATCTCAAGTAGTGATGACGTGGCAATAGTTGTTGCTTTTTTCTATCAGCTAAGTTAATAATTTCATTTTTGTTTTTGATGATAACACTATGATTCGTGCAAAAGTGGCATTCTAGAATAATTTTGTGAAAAAAACGGTGCCATATGACATGGCGTTGACTAATTTTTAGTGATCAAAAACAAATGATTGGAATGATTGAGACATTATATCCTGAGGAGAAATGACGTGGTAATGAACAATTTCGGAGTGATCAAAAATCATTGGATCGTTTCACCGGGTGTCTGAATAAACAATAACAACTGGTGTGGCGAGCTTGACCATGTCTAAATTTTCTAAATTTTCTTCTGTAATAGTGATGAAGTGAACTGTATAAAAAGCAGTATGAATCATTCTTGGCTACTATTCTAGAATGTTTTCAAAACTAGAATGCAAGAGAGAGAGAGAGAGATGTAGAGATAGAAAAACGAGAGGGTGAGAGTAAAGATAGTGATTGCCAGAAACAAAAAAAAAGAAGCTGGCCTGTCTCTTTGTGACTCTTTCGAAACCATTTCATAATTACAGGCTGGTCTCTCCGGAGAAGATGCTCCCCGTGGCGTCTTCCCGGCCATTGTCGGTCGCCCACGTCACCAGCAAGTGATGTCGCTTGCGTCACATCGTCAGGATGTCTACATTGGAGATGAGGCTCAGGCCAAGAGAGGAATCCTGTCCCTCCGCTACCCAATCGCCAATGGAATCGTCACCAACTGGGACGACATGGTCAACATCTGGCATCATACCTTCCACAATGAGCTCCGCATCTTGCCAGAAGAGCATCCAGTTCTTCTCACCGAGGCTCCACTCAATCCGAAGGCAAATCGGGAAAGGATGATCGAGATCATGTTCGAGCACTTCGGTGTGCCAGCGTTCTACGTTGCTATCCAAGCTGTTCTCTCGCTCTATGCTTCTGGACGTACTACAGGAATCGTCGTGGATTCTGGAGATGGAGTCACTCATGTGGTGCCAATCTATGAGGGATATGCTCTGTCCCACGCAATTCTCCGTCTGGATCTGGCTGGAAGGAACCTCACAGACTACATGTGCAAGTTGCTCACGGAGCGAGGTCACTCATTCACCACCAGCGCAGAGCGGGAAATTGTCCGAGATATCAAAGAGAAATTGTGCTACGTGGCACCGAATCTGGAGGATGAGCTGAACTTGGCTGCTTCGTCAGCTGTGGAGTCGACCTACACACTTCCAGATGGTCAGGTCATTGATATCGGAGATCAACTCTACCGTTGTCCCGAGGCCTTATTCAATGTGGGTTGTAGAGTATTATTTCGGTACCTAATTTATTTCTTTCAGCCTTCCCAAGTTGGCATGGAGGCTGCCGGAATCCACCAGACATGCTTCAATTCCATCCTGAAGTGCGATATCGATATCCGCAAGGATATGTACACCAGTGTTGTGCTCTCCGGTGGCAATACGATGTTTCCCGGAATGGCGAACAGAATGGAGTCGGAGCTCGTTGGACTTGCGCCAAGGTTTGTTTTCAATCAAAGTTGTGCTTTCAACAACATCGTTGATTTCAGTTCGATGAAAGTGAAAATCTTCGCCGCGGTGGACCGGAAGTACGCCGTCTGGATCGGAGGATCGATTCTCTCTTCTCTTTCCAGCTTTCAACAGCTGTGGGTTGGCAAGGAGGAGTATGACGAGTCTGGTCCATCAATCGTCCACCGCAAGTGCTTCTGAAGTGTCTGTTCTGTGATCTGCCAGTCAAGAGTCTTCTCAATCTACATTCCTTCTAATCTACCATTTCACGTGTGCCCTCTCTTTTGTACCAATTTTTCCTTTTCCCAGTGTTTCATACTTATTATGTGTTCATTTCGAAATTTGTGAGTCATAATCTTTAAAATGAGATAAAAAGTTGGTGGACGCCACATTCTAATTTTATCGACGACTGTTATCACAGAGGCAAATGAATGAAAACCATCGTTGACAGTTCTAAGCTGTTTATGCCTATGTTAATACCAAAAAAAAAACTGACAAAAAAAACAAAAGTATTTATTAACAACCTTTTTTTTTTCGATAAAAATAAACAGGAAAAAAACGAATTCCTCGAAAATCATCTCAATAATACCGACAGAGGCATACTTTGCACGTCGGAGAGGAGAACTTCTAATTCAACACATTTTGACTCCATCTTCCAGATGTCTTTCGTACTGCCCTTTGTGGATGTCATAGAAACTTGGAGGGTCTTCGTTGAATTTCCTCATGTTCTCAATCGCCGCAACTATCTCATTTTTTAGAGTCCTCGGGGGTGGATGCAAAATTTACGAACCCAGATGGAATCATTGCAGTCTGACCCTCCTTGATCTCCAATCGCTGCCACTCGAACGTCATCGTCTCACCAATTCATTCTTCTCTCTTGTTCAGTGGCGTCTTTTTGCACTCGGAATAGATTCTCAAGTTCTCTGCAGTCGGTTTAGCTACATAGAAGGTCATTCGGCTTTTAACCACGTGGTAGTAGACTGACGTGGCCGAGAAATCCACATGGATATCCGTGAACGATCCTTCCATGGAGAGCAATGAGAACATTTGGTACTTTGGGAGAGTTTCCATTTTGCGGCTCTTTTTGATTTCGGAGTGTTGCAGGCCTTGATCAATTTGAGATATTCATTCTCTCTTCGGCACGGGTCCCACTAACAATGACGGGAAGTTTGGCGGTAGTGGCTGAAAAAAAATGATCAGGATAAGACATAAAAAGTTCATGTGACTAGGAAGGCTGACCCCAATGAGAGGAAGTTTTCCTCACGTGAGTTTTGGAATTTTCTATGAAATGGTAATCTGAAAGTAATTGCCCCTCTGAGAGGATTCTGGAATTATTAGCTCTTACGAGAGTATGAGAGTCTGGAAACCTTCCTCTGAAAATCTGACCCGCCACTCGATTTCCAATGCAGATACGGCGACTTTCAGGTTGAGATTTCAAGACTCCCAAGATTCAGAAAGGGGTAGAAATTTCAGTATCCACTCACAGAAATAGTTACTTTGAGACCATAAGTTTATAGAAAATTCCAGATAAAGAGATTAGGTTTTTGATCAATTACTTTTTGATCTTTAAAAAGTTTTTGAGTTGTTCCGACAATGTTTAGTCATAGAAATTTCAAAAAAAGTGGAACTATAGATAAATTTGTACTGAAAACTGCAAATGTTCGAAATTTCTCAATGAATCCTGTGAAATTTTCTAAATTACATACCTGAAGAAAAGCAGCAGCATTGAAATTCGAACCGGATTTCGAATAGAAAAGTTGTGGAAGAGAATATAAAATTAGAAACAATCAAAGGGGGAGGCCGCTAATCGAGCAGCCAGAGTGGAGACGAGATCCGAATATCGCAGGCTCGCAATACAATAAATCCTCGTTGCTACTGCACAGTGGAGTGTCGTATTAGGGTGGTAAGAAAGTTTCCGCAAATCCGGGAATTTTTTGCAGAAGAACAGCTTTTCGAATCTAGTTTTTTTCTTGATAAGTACTCACTAGCTAGGCATGATCACCACCAAAATATCATTTGTATTGGTCGCCTGCCTCAAAAGATATAGTAAGTTATAAGAGTATTGGTCGGACCCTGTTTTTCGGAAAACCGCTGTTCCCAACAATTTTTTCTCAACTTTATCAATTCAAAATACTCATATAAACATGTGTACTACACTTTTAAAAAATCATGACCAGAAACCCACTTTCCGCTGATATTCATATTTTAGACCACCCAACTTCAGACTGTTTAGAATTCTTCAATCGGAGTGATAAAAATTAGAACTGAGCGGATTATTTCTACACGAGAGGGTATCAACAAGTTTCAAAAAAAAGTTCGATGAAAAAGTCGAAATTAGAGGAGTTTCAATTTTTGGTAGAAATTTCAAGCCATTTTTGAATTTTCTGCAAAATGACAGAGAGTGGGTGTCTGGTCATGATTTTTCAAAGGTGTAGTACACATGTTTACATGAGTATTTTGAATTGAAAAAATTGAAAAAAATATTGTTGGGAACAGTGGTTTTCCGATAAACAGGGTCCGACCAATACTCTTATAACTTACTGTATCTTTTGAGGCAGGTGACCAATACAAATGATATTTTGGTGGTGATCATGCCTAGCTATTAGGTACAGGCAGGTGACCAATACAAATGATATTTTGGTGGTGATCATGCCTAGCTATTAGGTAGAAAACTAGATTCGAAAAACTGATCTTCTGCAAAAAATCCCGGATTTGCGGAAACTTTCTTACCACCCTAATAGTTACGAGGGTTCAAAATATTGCGAACCCACATACGACAAACCAAGAGGGAAGGGGGAATGAATGACTGGTGTGTGCCTCCTCCCTCCTCTAGCGAGTGTAGGATTAGTGGTGTCCCACCACGATTCTGTAGAATGTTCTCGACGCGTCCCTCAGTACCCCTAGGAAAAGAAGAGAGGGAGGCAAGGCAGAGCTCCTCAGTAACCGTCATTCTTACGTGTTTGTCTCTTTGGAGACGGTCGTTTTATCTTCATCGTCTTCTCTCCTACATCTCCCCTTTTTGGCCTCAGACGGTCTTATGCAGTAATCGACTGACTTAGATTGTCTTAGCCACTTACATACCCTTACATTTTTTCATGTCTCATTCCAACGTTATTTTTTTCTTATAATGAATATTTCAGATTGGTGAATAAAATAGTCGCCAGAATGACGCAATCGAAAAGCAAGGTGTCCGTAGCTCCAATCCCAGAAGAACCATCGGCAGAGTATGTGAACAACAACTTGCCAAACCCAGACGACGAGCCGTAAGTCATCAGAAAATCAAAAATTCCAACTCCCTTCCCTCAAAATTATTATTTCTAGGTACGTAAGCGAAATACGTGATGATCAAGCGGTAGAAGAGTTGTATCGCCAACAGTCACAATTGGCGAAAGAAAGGTATGCCATAGCTCTACCGGAAATGATAAATGTCAATCGAGAAGGAACCGCTGAGCTTTTCACTAGATTCACGGAGGATGAAGAACGCAAGAAAGCTGAGATGCAGAAGAATAAGGAGGCTATGGCTGCTTCCAGGCAATCCGGGGATAGCAGAAAACGTAGAAATGATGTTATAGCACAATGTGATGAACAAGAGTGGAAGAGACAACCGCATCAGCAACAATGGATGGCTCAAAGTCAAATGCAGCAGTATTCTTATCACGTTCAGCAACAACAGTACATGCAAATGCAAATGGCTCCTCAACAACAACAACATCACGGAATACAAATGCATCAAAACAATCAGATGCCGTCCACGTCAACTGCTGATTCAGCTCGACCTATACATACACCAGCTTCAATCCATCAACAAAGTCCAATGGAAGGTCGCAAAGGAAATAGAATGGCACCATCTGGAAATGAAATGAACACTAGCTCACCTACAACTGATTTGGACAAACAAACTGATGAGAACACGTTGGCACTGCCAGAAGGAGACTGGTTCGAGAAGTTGGCAGTTACACCGGCAGACGGAATGATTAACGGAGTTGCTCAACAACTTCCACCACCAATTCAACAACTACCAACTCTACAACCGCAACAACATCACCAACAACAAGAGAAGATGCGAATGTTGCAGCAACAAGAACTGCAAAGAATGGAGCACCAAAGACACCAAGAACTACTGCAAGCTCAGCTAGCTCAACAACGTCATCAACAGCAGCAGATGATTCTCCAACAGCAACAGCAGCATCAAATGAACGGTGGATTCCAATCGCATGCTCAGCAACAGGCTGCATACATGCAAGCTCAGAGAATGCATCAAATGAGGTAAGTTATTTTTCTATTTTTTTTTTGAACTGATTGAAAAATTGTAAAAGTGAAAGGCTCAGTTGAAAGATATATTTCGATTTTTCATTTTTCAGAATGCAACAACATCAGCAACAGCAACAACTACATCACCACCAACAACAACAGCATCATCAGAACGGAGGAATGGGATATGGTATGCCACCAAAAATGATGCAACCAAAAAAACCTTAAAATTTTTACCTTTTTTTTTCAAAGACAGTGTTCAAATGAACGTTATCAGATAAAACTTCAAATAATCAAATGAACACCCTGAAACCAGAGAATAACGAAAAAATACACAATTACAAAAATGAAAAAAACGGGGTTGATGCTCTGCAGAAGAGAGAGAGAGAGAGAGAGAGAGAGAGAGAGAGAGAGAGAGAGAGAGAGGAGAGAGAGAGAGAGAGAGAGAGAGAGAGAGAGATAGAGAGAGAGAGAAGAGAGAGAAGAGAGAAGAGACCAAAAAAACAAATCAAACAGGAATTGTTTGGAGACGCGGAATAACAAGAAAAAACTTCAGCTCTTCGTTTTTCTTCTTTTCCGATTTCATCTTACAACTTTCTAGTCCAGTTAGTCAGCGAAAAAGCGTCACTGTTTTCTTCGTCTTTCAAATCGTTTGTTGTTATTCTACTTTCTCATTTCCTCCAAAAACCTCGGGAAGACACTAGATCATGTTTTGTTGTAATATATTGGCCACCTGTAGAGAAAAATGGGAGAAGCTGGATGTCCGGAGCCTGAAAATACTGTTCAATTTTTTCTGTTGTGTTCAAGTCAAATAGCGCCATAATTCCTCTCAACATCATTCATTCACATTGAGAAAATTAAAACACAACTTAAAATTCATCCTCGATTATCTACATCGATCCCATTTGGAGTTCTTCACGTGGCAACACCTCTAGTCTTTCTATCCGCTTGTAATCCAATACATCCACCGATATCAGCCAAAAACATTTTCGATTCAACGATTGTCGTCTTCTTTTGGACCGCTCAATTCCCAAAAACCGAAAAAAGCTGATCTCTCTGGATCACTCATAAAATCAGCGGTGAAATTCCTATATTCTTCATCGAATTTTGATTCCATTCCAGATTCTTTTGTGGTCAAATTCACTTGAAATAAGTGAGAAGACTGCTCCGGGATCTGTTCGATTCCAAGTAGATGGTAGAAAAAAGCCGAGTTTTCAACACCAACTAGAGAACGGATTCGATTACCGACAATATTATGGAATAGCTAACGGAGAAGACCAATATTTGCGGCAATCATGGTGGCGTACAATTCTGAAAAACAGGAATTGGTTATTATCACCGGGGTCTACGTGAAAAAACAGTTTCATGTTTTTGTTTTTATAAGTTTTCTTTGCTAAAAACTGTTTAACGACGTTCTATTACTTGCGAAAGCAACATTTTTAGCGAGAAGTGAGTGGAACCGTTGTGATTTCATTAAAAATAAACTGATCAGTCTCCGGTTTTTGACAACATTCTTGCATGATAACCTCTTACTAAATTTCCTAATCTTTTTTCAGTGTCATCGGTTTTTGCAATACCACTCACGCAACCGCTACAATTTTTGCAATGATGTTTTTGTTTTTTTTTTTCAATATCTTTTTTTTATATTCACTCATCTTTTCTGTTTAAAATTCCGAAAAATATAGTATCGAAATTGAAGAAGATCATCGAGGCAAGCCAGAACAACTCCGAGATCAGCAGAAAAAAATGAATGAAGAAGGACCACGACAAAAACTATGTCTGTAAAACAGCTTCCATCCGTTTTACAGCAACAAGAGACTATAGTGGAAAGAGAGTGGAGAGCATTGACGGATTATTATGAAATTCAATTTTAGACCGGGAATTGGAATATTCACGCAAAAAAAAACCGTTTGAAATATGTGACATCATTGCTCTTGTGTGGAAAGGTGAAAAAAAACATAGAAGAGGGTGAAGGTTTTTTTTGTCTTAAGCTGTCTAAGGGTATCTAAGGCTGTCTAACAAAAACAAAAAAGGTCAGATGACATAGAATGTTCTCAAACAGATTCAAACTGCACTCTCTGAAAAGAATTTTATGATGGGACCTTAGGGCTCAGACAGGATCTGAGACAGATTAGGAAAACCAAAAAAGATTATAAACAGGCTAATAAATAATCTGAAGCACAAAAAAAAACTCAGAATAGTCTAACGAAGCTGCAGAAAGCCCACGCCAATTTCAAAAACAATCCAAGAGAGACTGTTTTGCAATCTATAGTGAACTGAAATAAACTGCAACAGCCTGAAAATAATCAGATAGTCTAAATTGAACTAACATAGTTCTTGAAATCCTGAAATTGGCCTGAGACAGCAAGGAGTAGTCTGAAATCGCTTAAAATGGCCTAAAATCCTGAGAGCACTTGAGATACGGCACACTCCAGACTGAGACACTCGAGACAGCCTTAGACAGTTGAAGACAGCTTAAGGCAACATTAGACAACTTGAGACGGCCTGAGAGAGCTAAAAACAGTCTTAGATAGATTTGAACAGCTCAAGACAGTTGTAGACAGCCTTAGACAACCTACGATAGCCTGAGCTTGTTTTAGCTAGCTTTAAAAAGCCTTAGACAGCCATAAACTGCCCTCAACTGCCTAAGACCGCTTTTGACAGCATTAGATAGCGTCAGACCGCAAAAACACAAAAAATTAGTGAATCTGATACCTAAGCCACTTCAGAATCAAACGAAGAACCACCAAGACGAGCCTGTGATAGCCGAAAACAAACCGAAGATCATCTAAATCATATTGGTACCGCAAAAAAAGAAAAAAAGTTGATTGATGAGTAGTCGTGAGAAAACAAAAACAATGGATGAATATCTAACTGTATTAACATTTTCAAAAGGTAAAAATTAAAAAAAAAGTCTCCTGCTCCGCCACCTTCTTCCTCAAATTAGCATTTATGCCTTTCAGGTACGTAATCTTCTCCTTGGACCTATTCAGCTTTGCTTGCACCTGTCCCAGGGTCTCCTCTTTCAGTTGACGAAGCTCTTCCTGGGTCTTCTCCAGTCGAATCTCCACGCGAAGCAGGTTCTTGTCCCTGAATTCCTGGACAAAATCCGAATTTTCTCGATGGTCGATTTTCAGCTTGATGGGGCGGCGTTCTGAAAATACCCATAGAGTTTTAAACTGTAACTCAAAAGAAAGGAAAAAACCTCATCGTTTTCCATGTCGATTCCAGAACCATTCTTGTTCTTGACCGACTTCTTCTTACGTTCATCCTCAATCGAGCTGATGAGCATCATCGTTGAATGTAGCTCGGCGAGCAGAATCAAACTGCCAGTCGTTGTCGATTTGCGCATCCATCCAGGCGTCACGGGTATAACCGATTTCACTATGGATGAATAGATCCTCTTGACTCGCATACACCGTTTTATCCTTGTTGTCGTCAAAGTAGATGTAAAACTGGCAGTTGTTTCTATCTTCCGACTCTTCTTTGATCAACTTCTTGAGTGTTGTGAGAGGCTTGCCGAGGTTTCTCTCCAAGAAATTCGGCCAGAAACCTTCTTCCAAATACAGCTCCTCACATAGATTCTTGACAGTTTTGCAGTGTGATGGGTCGAAAGAAGTCTTGAATGTGGCTTGAATTCCAGCACTCTTGAGTCAGTGTTCTCACAGCTTGCCTGTACCAACGCCTTCTGGAATCCTCGTTGCTGAGCATTTTGAAGGTAGAGCTGAAGGAACTTTTGATTGATCTTCCTGTTGAACTTATACGGCTGAAGATATTTGACAGTGTCGAGGAATAAGATAATGACAAGTCCTTGTTTGTGTGCTGGAACAACCTTTCCGCTGTACGATTTTCAGCTTCTCCATCTCGTTATCTTTTTCTCTGAGCAGTCTTCTGGCCTCTTCAAGCTTCGCATTTTGCACAACTGTGATCTCTTGCAACTTCGAGGCAGTACTCATTTTGTGGATTGTACCTGAGCATAACCTGAAAACCGAATTTACGGTGAAACGTTGTTACACTATCAACCGGAAACTCACCCATCTGAATCCGCCATTTTTGAACACCTCCGTCAGCTCTTGCCTTGGATCATGTACGAACCCGAAGAGATACGAAAACACTCTGCTCTCGTAATCTACGAGTTCCTTTTCCAATGATCCCAATTTTGGGCATACGACCATTGCCTTGACAAGTAGAACACCATTTCTATTCTTTGCGAAGTCGTCACTTGACATTTGCACCATGCCTGGTTCCAGTTTTTCAAGGGCCTGAAATTTTTTTTTTGAGTGTGTCTCAGAACAACTCAGCTTGTTATTTATTGGCTGAATGCTGGCTAAATGAGTTCGGCAATTTTTTAAAACAATTCTTAGAAAAAAAACTAGTCAAGCTCAGTTCAAGAAAATCAGAGTTTGCCCGAAAAAGACAAAGATTCGGCAATATATGAGAAAAAACATTTTATGTAGCAATGAAGTTTGAAGGGTTTCTGTAAGATTTCTCAATGATTTTTGAATCACATACCTGGAGAATCGAGCAGCAGCCTTGGGATTCAAACCGACATCCGAACAGAGTAGTTGTAAAAAAATTTGAAATAATCAAAGAGGGAGGCCGCTAATCAGGCAGCCAAAGGGGAAAACGAATATCACAGGTTCGCAATACTATGAATCCTCGTTGCTACGAAACTCCGCTGCATAAGTCAATACTTGTGGAGTGAAGTGTCGTGGTGACGAGGGTTCATAGTATTGCAAACCCACAATACGACAGACCCAGTGGAGAGAGGGAATGGAATGACTAGATTGCGCCCTCCCCCTCCACTAAGGGGTGTAGGATTAGTGGGGTCCCACCACGAATCAGTAGAATGTTCTCGACGCGTCCCTTTATGCTCCTGGGGAAAATTGGACGACAAGAGGTAGGCGAGGCAGAACTCCTCAGTAACCGTCATTCTTACGTTTCTGTCTCGTTGGAGACGGTCGTTTTTTCTTCATCATCTTTCCTTCATTGTCTTTCCTTCATCGTCTTCCCTACATCGTTCCTCATCCTACATCTCCCCTCATTGGTTTTAGGGAGTCTAAGACAGTAATCGACTGACTTGATTTTCTTAGCCGCTTTCATACCTTTTGTAGATTGTCAAACCTTTTTTTACTACACTCAGGTTATTCTTAAACCCACTCTGATTTTTTAATGCTGTTGTAAACGTCGTCAACTTCACTCCTCAGTACATTCTTACGTTTTTGTCTCGTTGGAGACGGTCGTCCTCTCTTCATCGTCTTTCCCACATCGTTTTCTCTTTATCGTCCCTTCTCCTTTATTTCCCCTATTTGGTCTCAGGCAGTCTGAGGCAGTAATCGACTGACTTAGATTGTCTGAGCCACTTTCATACCCCTAGTAGATTTTCAAACATTTTTCACCCCTCTCAGGTTTTCTGAGACCCACTCTGATTTTTGAATGCTGTTGTAACCCTTGTCAACCTCTTTCAGACTTCTCAACTAATAAATTTCCCCTTATTTCAGTAGTGATTGCTCAACAATCAACGAAGAAAACAACAATCTCAACATCTTCAGATGGTTTGTCCAGAGAGTCAAAATCAAGAGAGTGCCGAGGCTCAATTGGCAGCGCAGAACGGCAACGAGCCGGTTCCGATTCAGCCGGTGGCACCTCCAACGCCATCACCGCCAGTGCTGCCACCGCTTCCGCCACCGCCATCACCGCCAGTGCTGCCACCACTTTCGCCACCGCCACCATTTATCTACCCTTTTAATCAGCACCATCTTAATGATGGCAATGGAAACTACTATTGGAACGGCGAGCACGGAACTCATCTACACTCCTGGTCAGATGTTAACCGTGAGTTCAAACTATTCATAACAAGCAACTTAGGGATTTTTTAAAATTCTAGACCAGCTCATGATCAATCAGCATAATTCGAATTGGGAGCAATTTGCTATCATCGAGAATCAAGACAAGAAATTGGAAGAGAAAGATGCCCGAATCCAGGAATTGTTGGCCAAAGTTGCAAGTCTTGGTGGGTTATTTTTTTTTAAATAATTATCTCTGTGTGATTTTCAGAAACCACGGCCCAAGAAGATGAAGAAAAACTTCGCGCGAAACTTCAAGAGTTTGGGGAGTTGGAAGCCAAGAAGCAAGATCTGGCGCTGCAGGAATTCAAATTTGAAATTTCAGAATTGCAAAGAGCCGAGGCTGGTGGGAAAACTCCTAAGAAAACATTGATTATTAATTTGTATCAAAAATCATTTCAGAGAGTCTGAAGGAGCAGCTTGAAGAGAGTGAAAAGTGCAGAATGAGTGCCGAAGAGATGGTTAGGAAGTGGGAGTCGTGTTATTACCACGATATGGACAAACTCCTGAAACAAAATGACGATAAGCGTAAGTTTTCTTTACATAGAAATCATAAGTCGAAAAACCGTATTCGTTCATTTTTCAGTGCAGGCTCAACGCGCTTCTGATGAGACATTCTGGAAAAGAGAGCTAGATCATATGGCCAGACGACACAAAGCTGAGAAAAGGTAGTGATTGATATTGTTTATATCGAATAATCAAAACATTTGTAGAGGAGCTCAGAAACAAGATGATGGAAAACGGAACTGAAAAGTGGTGGGAGAAGAAGTATAATGAGCTCAATAAACAATAGTGCGTAAGTCTGTAGGTGTTGACAACCATTCTACTAAAACTTTGAAATTGAAAAACTGAATTGAGAGTTTCAGATCGCTCAAAAATTCGGGAGTTACGTTTTTCTTCATAATTTAATTCGTCATAGTTGGTTCTTTCCGCTTGCAGTTATTCCTTCTTCATTTCTTCGAATCTTCAAATTTTATTTTCTTAATTTTTACTTGTTAACTTCAAAACATTTTTTCTCTATGATTTTTTTCTGTAATTGTTCCCTGATTAAAAACTTTTCTTTACGATAAAACTTGAAACAATAATCCGAGTTCATAACAAATATCGTTCGATTTGCTAAAATCCAACCCACACCACAAGATTCATAGAGTATATGACTTCGAAGAACCATGTCAAGCAGCCAGCAATTTTTCAGCCGATCTGAGCTTTTCCAAAATCCGGGCCGAGTCTACCTGCTCACAATGATGGTCAGCGTTCGAGCAGAACCAAAGTGATTACAGAAAAGCTCAAGGACTTCATGTAATACTGACTCTATTGGTAAGTTCTAATCAATCGGCGATTCTAATTAGTCACTCCTGGAAAAGTGTCCTAAAAGTGCAAACTTTCAGACAATCGATGAATTTAAACTCACCCAAACGTCATTACAATGGTGGCTATCCCTCGGGAACAGCAGGAATTATATGCAGAAAAGTATCCAAACCGTGGACTTTTCGTCGCCACAGAGCTTTTTGATTACTGAAACGATAACTAATGTTTTGAAGTATGCAGGGAAAAGCCTATCTTACATTCTATCAATAAGTGTTCCTTTTTCCCATCAATCTCATTTTTCTACTTTTTTCCTGATCGATTTGTTGAAAATAAAGATGGAATTGAATTGTGCAGCGTTTTCTGACCACAGTCTTTGACTATTATTGAAATTTCGAATGGAAAACTACCAATTACTCTTTGTTAGAGCGGCCGGCTGCTCTAGTTTCAACCCTTCTTCAGGCGGCCGTTTTAACACAGGGGCGGTACAATTGAAGAGGGCGACTCCGCTTTCAACGTTTTCGTTCCAGGAAAAAAACTCAAAAATAGGTTTTTTTTTTGGTTTTTCCGATCTTTCCGAGGGCATACCCTGCTTTTTGGAGCTTTCGATGGAACTTTCAAATCAATAATGAAGTTTTCACATGTTCCCGACAACAGTTCCGGCCTGTTTTGTTTGTCCGTTATAGGCTAGAGACCGCTGTAACTCAGGAGGCCGTTCAATTAAAGGAGGTTGCCCTACCTTCAATACGCTCTCCAGAGGGCCTGTTTATAACAGGGGAAGATCTAGAATAGGCGAAAGGTCTGAATGTTTGACAAATGCGTACTCGGGCCCGATATCTGGAAGCACTTCTGGTTGCAAATTAGCAATACCAGGACAAAATGAGAGTGCTAGATCTAAAAAGCAGAAAGAAAGACTTGAAAATCTGAAACACATTTAAAAACAAACATTTGGACCCTTATAATATTGAACCAGCGGCCTCGAAATCTAAAGAAACGAGACTGTTAGCCACTATGGAGGCTTAGTGAAGCATTTTTTCTTACCAGTTTTCGGGATAGTTCTTCTCAATCATAGAATCTTTGAAAAGTTTCAAGAAGAAATTCTAATTTTGACGCATTTTAGATGCATTGAAACACCGAGAAGAGTTAACAACACAAATTCTACACCAATTCGCACAGATTAAAAACCCAAAAGAAGCCAAAATGTGGTGAAAATCCAACGAAACCAACTCGAGAAACATGTACTTGAAACAGAACACAAAGGACTTATTTGCTAGAATTTTTCGTGCAGAAACGCTCTGGAATTCACAGAGTATTTGTCTATTTTTGAACTATTTTTGAATTTTTGTGGTTTGTCTGTAGATTTTTTGACGAGTTTTGAGTGAGAAAACAGGATTCGAAACTTAAAAATTCAACTCGGGTTTCAATGATTTTGAACACAGACCCACTCAGTACGTTAAACCTGAAAAAAAATACATAAACTGTTTTGTTTCAACGAATTCAGCGGTGTAGGAGTGAAATACACTCCAAAACGTTCGAAACACTAGTTTATCACAATTTGAACGCGCAATGTTTACCCTCGCTTTTGGCGGAGGGTGCAGACGCGAAACAAAAAACCACGACACTCCGATATTCCTCCGCATGGAGTTTAACGTAAAAGTCCCCGATTTATTTCCTTTGTCTCCCAGCTTTAAAATCGGCTTTTTAGACGTTTTTCGTCTTTTTTCTCTATAAATTTCCCTTAAAATTCAGCATGCATTCAGACAAGAAATTAATCAATTTTCAAGAAAAAAGGTGAAGAATTCATTTCAAAAATAATTTTTAAAATTAAACGGTCAAAAATTCATTCGTTTTTATTGAAGTTTCAAACAGGTTATTACTGCAAGCCCTGTAAGTTATGCACAGCCAGTACTGTGAGTTCAAAGCAGTAAATCTCGGTTGTCTTTGAAGCTATCAAAAAATGTTAAACTAGGTTAATGTTGAACGTTTTTAGTTAAACATTGTTTATGTTGATCACTTTTTGACAGCTTCAAAAACAAAGGAGATATACTGCCCTGAAGATTTATCCTCATCATCCACGCCATTTCATCACCTCAATGAACAACAGCTGTCCAGTCTCTTCATGGAAGAGCAAACAAGAGAGAAGGGTGTACTGTATTCGGATCAAAAAGATTCGACAATCTTATTACGTTTTGAAAGAGGACTGAAGTCAAATTTTTGACATTGTGGTTTTTTCAGTCAAAATAAGAGAAAGTCTTATAGTAATTTATAATTTTCAGCTTGTTAATTATTTGTCTGGAGTTTTTGAATAACCCACCGTTTTAAGAAAAAACCTGCTATTTCCAGAAAGCTTACCATAATAATCTCTCTCTCAAGTCTCGAAACCAAAAAATGATGAAATTTTGTTCATTTCCAAAGCCCACGCCGAATAATATCTTTGAAAAAAAAACAAAAAATCGGAAAGGTCACAAGAAATTGTTGATATTATCAGGTCCATCCAGCCCACTTCTCCCTCTCGTTTTCTCTTTTTTTACCCAATTTTTTAAAGAAATAGGAATATGTTCATGTCGACAGCCAGAAATCTGAAAAACAAATCCAACACAGCATATGTACAAAAACCATCGTGTTACTTTTTGTCGCCCACCTTGAGCTTTGGTTCCAAAAATTATTAGCAGGATCTCGGTCTTTTCCATCCCGCTACTCCGTTACATTTCTAGAATACGCTGACCCGTTTGAAACTCCGATAGAACTCAAACCCGTACAGGAGAGAATCTGACTGGGGTGTTGGGCACAGTCATGGACCGACAGTTGCCGGGTTCCGCCGCCAGCTATGTTTTGGGTGTAGCCGCCACGCCCCTGCTAAACAGCTAAGGAATAGGAATGAATGTGGGTGTCTTGTAGAGCGGGAAAAGATGAAAAATACTAGTTTTTTTTCAAATGAGAGCTTCATAAAATTATAATTGGAAAATAAAGAAGAGGTTGGGATCAGAAAAGGTTATTGTGAGCCCTGTAAATTAGGCTAACCCAGTACTGTGGGTTCGGAGCAGTGTATCTCGGTTGTTTTCAAAGTTATCAAAAAATATTTAACTAATAAAATGTTAAGGGTATTTTGTTGAACATTTCTTGTGTTAAGTACTTTTTGACAGCTTTGAAAACGAATGAGATATGCTGTCCTAAAAGTAATCATCATCATTTCTTTGTGCCATAACTTTTACTTTTACCGAAAATGCGGACATATATCGTTGCAGACAGACGAGACGACACCTGAATACAATCAGACTTTGACTTGGTTGACTTTATTTCATCAGCAAATGAACATAAAAAGTGTTGAAAACTGATTCCTGCACGTGGCGAAGAATTCTTTCAAAAAATTTAGCTATGTTCAAACACCTGCGAAAAAAGAAATGTCTGAAATGTGTCTATAGATAAATTATATATATATATATATATATATCCGCTTGAGCAGTAGACCGAAAATTTTATAGGCATAATTCGGCCTCAAAGTTCAAGACATTCATCGCTCGGTTCGAACTGCTTCATATAAAAAAATATGGTGAGAGAATCATTCTTTCACATTTCTAAACTTTCCGAAATTTTATCCTCCTGTCTGTTTTTCTTGATCACGTTTTATGGGCAGAATGACACCTGGGGCACTCCCAAAACAGTCCGAATAACCGCTAACCGTCTGTGACAGTTTTAAGCTGATTATGCTCATGTTAAATCCAAAAAATCATGACAAAAAAACAATAAATATTTATTAACAACCTTTCTTTTTTGATAAAGTTAAACAGAAAAAAAAACCAAATTCCTTCAAAACCATTCCAATTATACCGACAGAGGCATACTTGGCACGTCGGAGAGACTTTTAGTGTACTCAAATCAACACATTTTGGCTCCATCTTCCAGATGTCTTTCGTACTACCCTCTGTGGATGTCATAGAAACCTGGCGGGTCTTCGTTGAATTTTCTCATGTTTTCCATCGCCGGAACTATCTCATTTTTTGGAGTCCTCGGGGTGAACACAAAAATTCTGCTTGATCTCCAATCGCTGCCACTCGGACACCATTGTCTCATCAATCCATTCTTCTCTTTTGTTCAGTGGCGTCTTTTCGTACTCGGAATAGATTCTCAACTTTTCTGCAGTCGGGTTGGCTACTAAAAGATTTTTCGGCCGTTAACCACTGACGTGGCCAAGAAGTCCACATGGATATCCTTGAATGATCTTTTCATCCAGAGCAACAAGTCTAATTCCTGGTCCTTCTGAGTGAGCCTTTCCTTGAGCTTGTTGAACATCCTCTTCCGGCGAACAAATTTAGGAACAGAGAGCACATCACGGAGTCTGGAATTCAAATAATCAGTGAGACCTATATTAGGCCATGTCCCTGTGAGTGGATTCTGAAATTTTTAGCCCTTACACGAACCTAAAAGTCTGGAAATCTTTATCTGAAAATCTAACGGGCTACTCGATTCCCGATGCATTGGCGATACTGTGACTTTCAGATTGAGATTTCCAGACTCCCAGGCTTGCACTAGGGCTAAAAATTTTAGAACCCACTCACAGGGATAGTTACTTGAAGACCATGAATTTATGCAAGATGAGAGAAATATGGTTTCCAATCTGTTACTATCTCACACTTTTTTTTTGAAATTTTCGAGTTGTTTGGACAATGTCTAGTTATAGAATGTTAATAAAAAGTGGAAATATAGCTAAACTTGTACTAAAACTGGAAACATTCTATGAAGCTGTGAAATTTCTAAATGATTTCTAAATTACATACCTGAGGAATTGAGCAGCAGCAGCATTGAAATTCAAACAATAATCCGAATAGAGTAGTTGTGAAAGAAAATATAGAATTAGAAATAATCAAAAGGGGCAGGCCGCTAATCGAGCAGCCAGAGATCCGATTATCACAGGTCCGCAATACGATGGACTCTCGTCGTAGTGACGAGGGTTCATGATATTGCGAACCCACAATACGATGGACCAAGTGAAGAGAGGGAATGAATGAATGGTGTGTGCCTCCTCCCTCCTCTAGCGGGTGTAGGATTAGTGGGGTCACACCACGATTCTGTAGAATGTTCTCGACGCGTCCCTCACTGCCCCTGGGAAAAGAAAAGAGGGAGGCAAGGCAGGATTCCTCTGTAACCGTCATTCTCACGTTTTTGTCTCGTTGGAGACGGTCGTCCTTTCTCCCTTTTTTGTCTTCCTTCATTGTTTTCTCTACCTTGTCTTTTCTTCTTTATCTCCCCCCCCCCCCCCCCTTTGGTCTCAGGCAGTCTAAGGCAGTAATCGACTGACTTAGATTGTCTTAGTCACTTTTACACCTTCCGCACGAAGGTACATCGAGCCATGTCAGAAAGTGCACTCTATTTGCAGGTCTTTTTACCTAAAATTTATTTGGCCAATTTTGAAATTTGAGTTCTCACAATTCTTTTACTTTTCTAAATCAATGTAAACGAAATATTTTTCAAAAAATCGAACGGTATTGTTATTGATCATAGCCGTGGTGAGCCTTATTATTCCAAGATTGACACGCATTTTCTCAATAGAGCATTCATTCTGATGTCTACAGATGTATCTTCGTGCCTCCGTAGATTGCCAAACCTTTTGTGACTTCTCTATAGTTTTCCTCTGACCTATTCTCTTTTATATTGTTTTGACTGCCGCCAACCTCTCTCAAACACCCCAACTAACAAATTTCCTTTCGTTGCAGTGGTCATCGCTCTACAATCAACGAAGAGAAGAACAATCTGCAGATGGTTTTAGAAGCACCGACTATGCCATCTTCATTGTCGGATTGGGAGCCCACCTTGTTCGTGGCTCACCCGCCTGTCTGAACGTGCTCTTCTCGACAGAGCCTCATCCATTTGTTTTTTCTGGCCGCCCGACTGGCATGGCCTAATTTTTCTTTGATTATTTTTAATTTCACCTCTCACTGCTCGTACTTCGTTGTATTCCACACAAAGTCCAAATCAGCATCCATAGCATGGAGCACATGACTCGTCATCTACTAGAGATTTTCAACGTGGAACACTTTATCTTGTCGCTAAGTTCCGCTCTATCGAGATCAATACGTACAATGCGTCCGATAGAGAAGATGTTTCGATGAAGCACGAAAGAAGAACATCAACAATTTATATGGCTTAACTCCCGAGCAAACCAAATTCTTATTCAATGAGGTTAAAACCGACAAGTTAAGTTTTTATGGATACATTTCGAATCCAGAGGAACTGACTGGCATTCAACTCAAACACTGAGTTGTTGAAGTTTGGAATAGAGGTTCATTGGACTATGTTACAATGGACCATGCGATCGATTCGGAGTCTGAAGAGTTTTGTGTGAAGTTTGAAGACGTTGAGGCAGTCAAGGTCGTGGAACTGTTGAAGAAATGGCAAAGCGGAGAGAAGTCAATGAATCTCGAAAGGTTGGATTTATCCAATGTGGGAGAAGATGAACATCAACCATTGATTGAAATGCTCGACAAGCTCGATGGGGTTAAAAAGTGAGTTATTCGCTTTCCTAAGCTTTGATAAACTCCAATTTTCCAGGTATCCGAATCAAGAAGCCCCTCCTCAAGTCCGCCAGCCTGCTGTCCGTCCTGAGCCTGAAGAAGAAGAAATAATTGTTGTGGACTTTTTTTTTCAAATTTTTATTTTCAAAAATGAAAAGTTTTCATTAATGTATTTTTGTATTACTTGTTTAGTCAGAAATTCTCCCTCCAGGTCCGATTGTTCCCGCTCCAGACAACCTTAGACAGTCTTAGACAATTTTAGACAGCTTAAGACAGCATCAGACACCCTGAGACAGTCTAAGACACCATATCATAGGCAGATCATAGGCAGAGAGGGAGGCAAGGCAGGACTCTTCAGCCGTCGTTATTCTTACATTTTTGCCTCGTTGAAGACGGTCGTTCTCTCTTCATCATCTTCCCTACATTGTCCCTTCTCCTTCATCTCCTCTCTTCGGTCTCAGGCAGTCTAAGGCAGTAATCGACTGGCTTAAATTGTCTTAGCCACTTTCATATCCCTAGTAGATTGTCAAACCTTTTTTCACCCCGCGCAGGTGTTTATTAGACTCACTCTAATTCTTTTATGCTGTTCTAACCGTCATTAACTTCTCGCAGACACCTCAACTAAAAAATTTTCCCTTATTTCAGTGGTAATCGCTCAACAATCAACGAAGAGAACATCAATCTTCAGATGGTTCTTCTAAAGGGTCAGGATAAAGAGAGTGCCAAGGATCGTATGACAGCGCAGAACGGCAATGAGCCGGTTCGAATTCAGCCGGTGGCACCTCCAACGCCATCACCGCCAGTGCTGCCACCGCTTCCGCCACCGCCAACACCGCCAACACCGCCATTGCTGCCACCGCTTCCGCCACCGTCACCACCACTGCCCATGTACCCTTTCAATCAGCCCCATCTTAATGATAGCAATGGAAACTACTATTGGAACGGTGAGCACGGACCTTATCTGAACTTCTGGCCAGATGTTAACCGTGAGTTCAATTTATTCATAACAAGCGACTTAGGGATTTTTTAAAATTCTAGACCAGCTCATGTTCAATCAGCATAATTTGAATTGGGAGCATCTTGCTATCATCGAGAATCAAAACAAGGAATTGGAAAAGAAAGATGCCCGAATCCAGGAATTGTTGGCCAAAGTTGCAAGTCTTGGTGGGTTATTTTTTTTTAATAATTATTTCTGACAAAACATTGAATATTCATTTGTATCTAAAATAATTACAGACAATTTGAAGGAGCAGCTTGAAGAGAGTGAAAAGTGCAGAATGAGTGCCGAAGAGATGGTTAGGAAGTGGGAGTCGTGTTATTACCACGATATGGACAAACTCCTGAAACAAAATGATGATGAGCGTAAGTTTTCTTTACATAGAAATCATAAGTCGAAAAACCGTATTCGTTCATTTTTCAGTGCAGGCTCAACGCGCTTCTGATGAGACTTTCTGGAAAAGAGAGTTAGATCATATGGCCAGACGACACGAAGCTGAGAAAGGTGAGTGATTAATATTGTTTACATCGAAAAATTGAAAACATTTGTAGAGGAGCTCAGAAACAAACAAATGGAAAACGGAATTGGAAAAGAAGTGGGAGAAGAAGTATAACGAGCTCAATAAACAATGGTGCGTAGGTTTGTAGGTGTTGACAACCATTCTACTAAAACTTTGAAATTGAAAAACTGAATTGAGAGTTTCAGATTGCTCAAATATTCGGAATTTACGTTTTTCTTCATAACTCAATTTGTCACAGTTGCCTCTTCCCGCTTGCAGTTATTCCCTCGCCATTTCTTCGAATCTTCAAATTTTATATTCTTATTTTTTACTTGTTAACTTCAAAAACTTATTCTCTATGATTTTTTTCTATAACTGTTCCTTGATTCAAAGGTTTTACTTTTTTCTTTACAATAAAATTTGAAACAATAAGCCGATCATAACAAATATCGTTCGATTCACTATAATCCAACCCACACCACAAGAGTGCGCCCAATAATGATAGGACACCCCCCATTTTGAGCTGTTCCGGAAAAACAAAAACCGATATGAAAAATCTGACAGCGCAGTTTGATTTGTGATCAAAAATAACCCCTGGGCCCAAATTTGTAGACAAATCGAACATTTTTGAGTACCCGTACAAAAAAAAGTCACTTTTTGGAGCGCGCAACAATGATAGGATACATCTCAAAAATCGGATTTTCATTCAACCTAAAAACTGTAGAGAACAAAATTTCTTGAATGCCATCAGATTCAGCATGGAAAATAACGTGGGAGTACAAATTTTCATAGCCCTAGCACATTTTTACCCGATATTACGACTTCTTGACTATGGTAAATGAGAGTTCAGTTATCATTTTCTGTTGAAAATTGGATGTTCTGTATGATTTGAATGCATAGTTTGATTGAATTTCATGCTGAATTAATTGTATTCCATTGTTATGAAATAGTTCATAAAGATTTCGCAGGTTTTTGACCCTGCCAACGAGTCTGTCGCCTATCCTATCAGAATCTCTTATTATAACTTGATGGTTTCAAGGCTGATGAGTGAGGTTCCAATAGCGTGTAGTACTAATTAGATTATTTTACGCTAATGACATTGTAAAAACACAAAAACGTCAATGAGAATCAGTTTTTGATCGATTCCCCCTTTTCTGAGCAAAACAGAAACTGAATCTAAATCATCAGCCTTGAAACCATTTAGTCATAATAAGAGATTCTGATAGGATAGGCGACAGACTCGTTGGCAGGGTCAAAAACCTGCTAAATCTTTATGAACTATTTCATAACAATGGAATACAATTAATTCAGCATGAGATTCAATCAAACTATGCATTAAAATCATACAGAACATCCACTTTTCAACAGAAAATGATAACTGAACTCTCATTTAGCATAGTCAAGAAGTCGTAATATCGGGTAAAAATGTGCTAGGGTTATGAAAATTTGTACTCCCACGTTATTTTCCATGCTGAATCTGATGACATTCAAGAAATTTTGTTATCTACAATTTTTGGCACTGTTCCAAAATCGGGGACCGTGTATCAAAATCGGGTACCGAAATATCGGGGACCAAAATATCGGGGACCGAAAAATCGGGGACCCAAAAATCGTGGCCCGAAAAATCGGGGACCTAAGAATCGTGGCCCGAAAAATCGGGGACCGAAAAATCGGGATCCCAAATATCGGGGCCCGAAAAATCGGGGACCGAAAGAATACCGAAAGAATACCGAAAAAATACCGAAATATCAAAATCGGGGACCGAAAAAAGAGTAGTGATTTCAACGTTTTTTTTTTTGCAAATTTTTGGATTTTTCCCGATTTTATCACATTTATGTCCGTTATTTGAAGTTTCATTATGTATGTATGTTTGTATGTAAAACAAGTGGTTACAGTATAAATTATGTGGCTCTGTCTACTGTTGAAGGTATCATGACAACATGGAAGTGCGCGGTCATAATGGAGGAGCCATGGAAAAAAATCCAACATGCAAACAATCTTCCAGAAGTAACCTCGCCCTCCAGCTAGAACTTCATCTAGCCATTTTTTTTCTGATTTTATCAAATTTTATGTCAGTTATTTGGAGTTTTATTATATCGAAAGGAAAAAAAGTGGTTACAATAAAAAAAAACAATGAATAAATTAAAACAATATTGGAATCTTCACCCTCCACTTCCTATTCCACTTCCTCTTCCTCTTCCATTTTCTCTCCCGTTTCCTCTTCCGGAGCTTCGAGAGTTTTGTGGAGACCTCTGAGGAGAATTTTGCCCAGTCCTTTGAGTGGAACCACATCTCCGGGCACTTCCACGGCATCGGGCGATTCCACGACCTCGCGGGCCTCCACGAGTTGAGTCAGGAAGAGAAGAAGCTTCTCGGGAAGAGATGGAAGTACGGCCATTAGATGTAGATGGAACAGCTTGGTCTTGGAAAGTGGTATCGGCTTTCGTTTTCTTTGCTGCTGTGCCGCTGTCGTCGCGCCGACTTCCATGGAGACGTCGAAGATGTACAAGGGATACTAACTGCTTCCGAGTTGGAGGACGGGGAGAGGTACTTCTGGAAGATAGGATAGATTCAGTTTTAACTGGGGGCGCCGAGAAATACTTCTGGATGATTGGATCTGATTGGTTAGATGAAGTTCTAGCTGGAGGGCGAGAATAAATACTTCTGGAGGATTGTTTGGATGTTAGATTTTTTTCCATGGCTCCTCCATTTTGACCGCGTACCTCCATGTTGTCATGATACCTTCAAAAGTAGACAGAGCCACATAATTTATACTGTAACAACTTGTTTTACATACATACATACATAATAAAACTTCAAATAACGTACATAAAATGTGATAAAATCGGGAAAAATCCAAAAATTTGCAAAAAAATCGTTGAAATCACTACTCTTTTTTCGGTCCCCGATTTTGATATTTCGGTCCCCGATTTCGTTTTTTCGGTCCCCGATTTCGTTTTTTCGGTCCCCGATTTTGATACACGGTCCCCGATATTTGGGTCCCCGATTTTTCGGGCCACGATTTTTCGGACCCCGATTTTTCGGGCCACGATTTTTCGGTCCCCGATTTTTCGGGCCACGATTTTTCGGTCCCCGATTTTTCGGGCCACGATTTTTCGGTCCCCGATTTTTCGGACCCCGATTTTTCGGGCCACGATTTTTCGGACCCCGATTTTTCGGGCCACGATTTTTCGGTCCCCGATTTTTCGGGCCACGATTTTTCGGTCCCCGATTTTTCGGGCCCCGATATTTGGGTCCCCGATTTTTCGGTCCCCGATTTTGATACACGGTCCCCGATTTTGGAACAGTGCCCAATTTTTAGGCCTGAACTTCGAAATCCCTATTTACCGGGTCATCATGACAGGGAGAGGTTAGCATCCATAATCAGGAATCTATCAGAAACACCTAAAAATGAAAGTAAATGGTCAGAATACAAGTAAAAACAACAATTTGATAACATTTCGGCACATTCCATGTCAAAAAATTGAATGAAAATCCGATTTTTGAGAGGTGTCCTATCATTGTTGCGCGCTCCAAAAAGTGACTTTTTTTTGTACGGGTACTCAAAAATGTTCGATTTGTCTACAAATTTGGGCCCAGGGGTTATTTTTGATTACAAATCGAACTGCGCTCTCAGATTTTTTATATCGGTTTTTGTTTTTCCGGAACAGCTCAAAATGGGGGGTGTCCTATCATTATTGGGCGCACTGTAGTATATGACTTTGAAGAAGCAGGTCAAGCAGCCAGCAAATTCTCAGCCGATTCAAGCTACTCCACAACCCGGGCCGAGTCTACCTGATCACAATGATTTCCGAGCAGAACCAAGGTGATACCAGAAAAACTCAAGGGCTTCATGTTGTACTGACTCTATTGGTAAGTGAGTATTGTGGCCACAACTTTTCGTAATGTCTCGCAAGGGAATGTTTTTCTCACATGGGTTGGGAATTTTCTAAAAATTGGTAGTCGGAAAGTAGATGCTTCTGATTCTGAAAATTCTAGCTCTCGCTGGAGCCTGAGAGTCTGGAAATCTTCATCTGAAAATCGGACCCCGCCCTTTGATTTAAATGCATTATCGACGTGTATTTTTTTCATAACGAGGATCCAAGCACAAACCCTCGTTCTATAAAACAGGGGGTGGGGTCAGATTTCAATGTGAAAATTCCCAGATTTCCAGGCTCCAGTGAGGGCTAGAATTAAAAAGTTCATATTCCACTCACAAAAGCATCTACTTTCAGACTACCAATTCAGAAAAAAATTCCCAACCCATCTGACAAAAAAACTCCTTTGTTAGAACAATCTCACAAATAATGCAAAAAATCTCATGAAAATTTTTTGTTCGTTCAGTTTTTTAAACTCAATTGAAATTTAGTTGATTTGTATTTTAGCAAATGAACATACTAAGTATTGAAAACTGATTCCTGTGCGTGGGGAAGATGTTTTTCGAAAAATTTAGCTATGTTTACACACCTTTGGAAAAGAAATGTCTGAAATTCGAATATAGATAAGTTTTATACACCCTACCGCTTAAGCGGTAGACCGAATATTTTATATCCACTATTCGGCCTCAAAGTTCAAAAAAATCATTGCTCGGTTCAAACTGCTTCATATGAAATTAAATATAATGAAATAATCATTTTTCACCATTTCTGAACTTTTCAAAATTTTATCTCTCTGTTTCTTTTCTTGATCACGTTTTCTTGAGCAGAATGACCCTGAGGCACTCTCAAAATATTCCGATTAACTGCTAATCATCTTTGAGAGTTCTAAAATGATTATTCCCATGTTGATCGCAAAATAAAAACATGACAACAAAAAGCAATAAATATTTATTAACAACTCTTTTTTTGATAAAGATGAACAAAAAAACAATAACATTTGACTCCACCTTCCAGATGTCTTTCGTACTGCCCTTTGTGGATGTCATAGAAACTTGAAGGGTCTTCGTTGAATTTTCTCGTGTTTTGAATTGCCGGAAGCATCTCATTCTTTTGAGTCTTCGGGGGTGAACACAAAACTCACGAATCCAGATGGAATCATTGCAGTCTGACCCTCCTTGATCTCCAATCGCTGCCATCGTTTCACCGATCCATTCTTCTCTCTTCTTCGGGGCGTCTTTTCGTACTCGGAATAGATTCTCATGTTTTCTTCAGTTGATTTGACTACATAGGAGATCTTTCGGCCTTTAACCAGATGGTAATAGACTGACGAGGCCAAGAAGTCAGCATGGATATCCGTGATCAATCCTTCTATATAAAGCAACAAGAACAATTGGTACTTTGGAAGGGTTTCAATTTGCGGCTCTTTTTGATTTCGGAGTATTGAAGGCCTTGATCAATTTGAGATATTCCTTCTCTTTCCGGCACGGGTTCCACTAACAATGACGGGAAGTTTGGCGGTAGTGACTGAAAATAAATTGATCAGGATAAATCATATGAAGTTCATTTGACCAGGAAGGTAGACCCTAGGACCCTAACGAGATAATGTTTTTCTCACAAGACTTTTCTCATTTTCTATGAAATGGTAGTCTGAAAGTAAGTGTCCCTGTGAGTGGATTCTGAAATTATTAGCTCTTACGAGAGTATAAGAGTCTGGAAACCTTCCTCTGAAAATCTGACCCGCCACTCGATTTCCAATGCAGATACGGCGACTTTCAGGTTGAGATTTCAAGACTCCCAAGCTTCAGAAAGGGGTAGAAATTTTAAAAACCACTCACAGGAATAGTTACTTTGAGACCATAAGTTTATAGAAAACTCCAGATAAAGAGATAAGGTTTTTGATCAATTACTATTTCACACTTTTAAAAAGTTTTTGAGTTGTTCCGACAATGTTTTAGTCAATTTTCAAAAAAAAAAAGTAGAAATATAGATAAACTTGTACTGGAAACTGCAAAATTTCGAAATTTCTCAATGATTTCTGTGAAATTTTCTAAATTACATACCTGAAGAATCGAGCAGCAGCAATGAAATTTGAACCGGCTTCCAAATAGAAAAGTTGTGGAAGAGAGTATAAAATTAGAAACAATCAAAGGGTGAGGCCGCTAATCGAGCAGCCAGAGTGGAGACGAGATCCGAATATCACAGGCTCACAATACGATGAATCCTCGTCGCTACGATACTCTGCTACGTTATACCTGAGAACAGTACTTGTGGAGTGGAGTGTCGTAGTGATGAAGGTTCATGGTATTGCGAACCCACAATACGACAGACCAAGAGGGAAGGGAGAATGAATGACTGGTGTGTGCCTTCTCCCTCCTCTAGCGGGTGTAAGATTAGTGGGGTCCCACCACGATTCTGTAGAATGTTCTCGACGCGTCCCTCAGTACCTCTGGGAAGAGAAGAGAGGGAGGCAAGGCAGAGCTCCTTAGTAACCGTCATTCTTACGTGTTTGTTTCTTTGGAGACGGTCGTTTCATCTTCATAGTCTTCCCTATATCGTCTTCTCTCCTGTATCTCCCCTTTTTGGTCTCAGACGGTCTTATGCAGTAATTGACTGACTTAGATTGTCTTAGCCACTTTCATACCCTAACTTTGTTCATGTCTCATTCCAATGTTCTTATTTCCTATTATGTATATTTCAGATCGGTGAATGAAATGGTAGCCAAAATGAAGCCATCGACAAGCAAGGTGTCCGTAGATCCAATCCCAGAAGAACCATCGGCAGAATATGTAAACAACAACTTGCCAAATCCAGACGACGAGCCGTAAGTCATCAGAAAATCAAAAATTCCAACTCCCTTCCCTCAAAATTATTTTTTTCTAGGTACGTAAGCGAAATACGTGATGATCAAGCGGTTGAAGAGTTGTATCGCCAACAGTCACAATTGGCGAAAGAAAGGTATGCCATAGCTCTGCCGGAAATGATAAATGTCAATCGAGAAGGAACCGCTGAGCTTTTCACTAGATTCACAGAGGATGAAGAACGCAAGAAGGCTGAGATGCAGAAGAATAATGAAGCTATGGCTGCTTCGGCGCCTCCACTTTTCAGACATTCCGGGGATAGCAGAAAACGTAGAAACGATGTTATTACACAATGTGATAAACAAGAATGGAAGAGACAACAGCCTCAACAACAATGGATGGCTCAAAGTCAAATGCAGCTTGGATTTCTAATGCAGCACTATCCACACGTTCAGCAGCAGGAACAAGAGTACATGCAAATGCAAATGGCTGCTCAACAACAACTACATCACGGAATACAAATGCATCACAACAATCAGATGCCGTCCACGTCAACTGCTGATTCAGCTCGTTCCGTACATACACTAGCTTCAATTCATCAACAAAGTCCAATGGAAGGTCGCAATGTGAATAGAATGGCACCATCTAGAAATGGAATAAACAGTATCTCACCAACGACTGGTTTGGACCAACAAACTGATGAGAACACGTTGGCAGTGCCAGAAGGAGACTGGTTCGAGAAGTTGGAAGTTACACCGGCAAACGGGATAGTTAACGGAGTTGCTCAACAAATACCATCACCAATTCAACGACTACCAACTCCACAACCGCAACAACACGACCAACAACAACAGAAGATGCGAATGTTGCAGCAACAAGAAATGCAAAGAATGGAGCACCAAAGACACCAACAACTTCTGCAAGCTCAGCTAGCTCAACAACGTCATCAACAACAGCAGATGATTCTCCAACAGCAACCGCAGCATCAAATGAACGGTGGATTCCAATTGCATGCTCAGCAACAGGCTGCATACATGCAAGCTCAGAGAATGCATCAAATGAGGTAAGTAATTTTTTTTTGAACTGATTAAAAAATTGTAAAAGTAAAGGCCACAGTTGAAAGGTATATTGCAATTTTTAATTTTTCAGAATGCAACAACATCAGCAACAGCAGCAACTACATCGTCACCAACAACAACAACACCATCATCAGAACGGAGGAATGGGATACGATATGCCAAATGGCTATCCACACAAATGATGCATCACGCTGCTGCTGCCTACGATCATCACATGGCTCAACCTACTTCGTTCGTCAATATAAATTGAATTCCTATAAACTTTGCTAACATCCACCACCCCCGTTTACATCTTCCTCTTCTAGCTGTTCGATAATATTGTCAAATATAATTTAACGAAGACGGACTGTAAAATTTTTTATGAAAGGAAAGTTTGTGATTGAGTTGTTCTTGTTCGTCCTATACATATTCTTAAGTCGGCATTTGGGCGATATTAACAGTGTTCAAATGAACAATATCAGATAAAATTTCGAACAATCAAAAGGACACCCTCGAACCAGAGAATGACGAAAAAGACACAAACACTAAAATAAAAAGAATGGAGTTGATTGTCGGGGGAAGAGAGAAGACACCAAGAAAAACTAATCAAATACAGAATCACTTGGCCGAGGCAACATTAAGTAGAGGTGGAACAAAAGAAACCTCTGCTACTGTGTGTTTCTGCATATGTTGTCTGGTCAATTCTGTGAATCTTTGTGTTTCCTCCCCAATTTCTTCTACAACTTTCCTCACCAATGAGCCAGCAAAAGAGCGTCACTGTTTTCTTCGTCTTTCAAATCGTTTGTTGTGGGAAGAAACCAGACTAGTTATAACATGAAAAGGCACCCGATTTTTTTTGTCAATTTATATTGAAAAACTGTGGAGAAAATGCGGAAAATTGGAATATTGAAAAAAAGTAATTGTTACCCGGAGCCTGAATATACCGATCAACTTTTTCAAAGGTGTAAAGGGACCCTTCAAGTCGGGTAGAGTCATAGTTTCCTTCAAAATCATTCATTCACAGCATTGAACAAATTAAAACATGAATTTAACTTCATCCTCGATTATCTACATACTTCGATCTCATTTGGAGTTCTTCACTTGGCAACACCTCTAGTCTTTCTATTTGTTTGTGATCCAAAACATCCGTCGATATCAGCCAAAAACATTTTCGATTCATCCATTGTCGTCTTCTTTTGAATTGCCATTATCCGAAAAGCATCTCCGGAAGAAGTCGATTTCTCTGGATGAGTCACAATCGGCGTTGAAATTCCTATAATCTTCGTCGAATTTTGGTTCCATTCTAGATTCTTGTGTGGTCCAATGCACTTGAAATAAGTGAGAATACTGTCCCGGGTTCTCTTCGATTTCAAGTGGATGGTAGAAGAAAGCCGAGTTTTCAGGACCAACTAGAGAAGGGACTCGATTACCGACAATATTATAGAATAGTTGACGGGAAAGACCAAGTTCTTCGGCAAAGATAGTGGAGTAGAATTCTAAAAATAGGAATTGGTAATTACCACCATTACCACAATGTTTCATGTTTTTCTTTTTGTATTTTATCTGTACTAAAAACTGTTCAACAACGCTCTATTATCTGCGTGCGAAACACTTCTAGCGTGAAGTGTCGTAGCGGAAAGTGTTCAGGGTATTGAAACATAATACACGAAAACAGGAATGATGTGCATTGGCACCAGGGACAAGCGGCAAAAGGAAATTTCGGCAACCCGGCGATTCGGCGATTGCCGAAATCGAAAATCGGCAATTTTCGGCACCATTTGGCAATTTTCGGCAATACAAAACTTGTTTGAATTTTTTGAGTTCTGATTCAAAAGTACCTCCCAGATTAAAAATAATAATTCTGTTTGTGGAACTGCTTCCATCCGTTTCACAGAAATAATAGACTTCTCAAAGTGGTCTAGGGTCTTTCATAGCAGCTAAGCATCGCTAATTGGCTGTGAAAGCACCATTTTGACATTCTGAAAGTCTATGACAGCGGTGACGAACAGTTATGAGCACCCCGTTAGAATCAGAAACAAAATAAATCTGGAGGCGACCATGAACGTCATATGAGTGGAAAAACTGAGAAAAATAGTGTCCAGTTCCTTTTGGAGTTGCTCCTTGGACTACTTGGCTTGATACTTCTGGTGAAAATGGGGATTTACCTCACTAGAGTTGACTGTGGTCTCTGGCTTTCGGTGATTCTTGTTTATGGACATGGTTCGATGGTGGTTGTTGAGCGAAATCTGAAGTTTTAGACGGATTGAAAGGAAATTAGAGCGATATTAGAGAAAAAAGCGGTGGCGATAAAGGGAAGATGATGAAGAAAAACGACCGTCTCCAACGAGACAAAAATGTAAGAATGACTGTGGCTGAGGGGTCCTCTCCCCCTCTGCATGACAAAAAGTGTAGTCTCGCCACGACACTTGTCACAATTTTCCCAGGGGACCTTGACATTGACGGATTAACTCCTGTATGACGTCAGATGACATAGAATGTTCTCGAAGAGATTCAAAATGTACTCTCTTAGAAGAATTTTATGGTGGGACTCTGGGGCTCAGACAGGATCTGGGACAGAATTGAACAACCAAAAAAGACCATCAACAGGCTAAAAAATATCCTTAAAAAAACAATGACTTAGAGTAGTCTAACAAAGCTACAGAAAGCCCACACCAAATTCAAAAACAATCTGAGTGGAACTGTTTTGCAATTTAGAGTGACCTGAAATGAATCGCAATAGCCTGAAAAAATCAGATAGTTTAAATTGAACTAAAATGGTTCTCGAATGCCTGAAATTGGTCGGAGACAGCAAGGAGTAGTCTGAAATCGCCTCAAATGGCCTAAGAAAACCTGAGAGCACTTGAGACATGGCTCAATTCAGATTGAGACATTTGAGACAGCCTTAGACTGTTGAAGACAGCTTAAGGCAACATTAGACAACTTGAGACAGCCTGAGAAAGCTAAAAACAGTCTTAGATAGATTTGAACAGCCTAAGACAGTTGTAGATAGCCTGAGCTAGCTTTAGACAGCCGATGACAGCCTTAAACTACCCTCTACTGCCTAAGACCGCTTTTGACAGCATTAGATATCGTCAGACCGCCAAAACACGAAAAACTACTGAATCTGATACCTAAGCTACTTTAGAATCAAACGAAGAACCACCAAAACCAGTCTGGGATAGCCGAAAACAAACCGAAGGTCATCTAAATCATATTCGTACCGCAAAAAAAAGCTGATTGATGAGTAGTCAAGAGAAAACAAAAACAATGGATGAATGTCAGACTTTATTAACATTTTCAGAATGAAAAAAATTTAAAACAAAATTTGCTCCGCCACCTTCTTCTTCAAATCAGCATTTATGCCTTTCAGGTACGTAATCTTCTCCTTGGACCTATCGAGCTTTGCTTGCACCTGTCCCAGGGTCTCCTCTTTCAGTTGACGTAGCTCCTCCTGGGACTTCTCCAGTTGAATCTCCACTCGAAGCAGGTTCTTGTCCCTGAATTCCTGGACGAAATCCGAGTTTTCTCAATGTTCGATTTTCAACTTCTCCATCTCCTCATCCTTTTCTCTGAGCAGTCTTCTGGCCTCCTCAAGTTTAGCATTTTGCACAGCCTTGATCTTTTGCAATTTCGAAGCAGTACTCATTTTGTGTGTTGTACCTAAGCATAACCTGAAAACCGAAAGTACGTTGAAACGTTGTTACACTATCAATCTGAAACTCACCCATCTGAATCCGCCATTTTTGAACACCTCCGTCAGTTTGCGCCTTGGATTATGTACGAACCCGAAGAGATACGAAAACACTCTGCTCCAGTACTCTACGAGTTCTTTTTCCAAGGAGCCAAGTTTTGGGCAAACAACCATTGCCTTGACAAGAAGAGCACTATTCCTATCCTCTGCGAAGTCGTCACTCGACATTTGCACCATGCCTGGTCCCACTTTTCCAAGGGCCCTGAAATTAATTTGTTTTCATGAGAACCTAGCAGAACAACTGAGCGGCTCTAGCTTGTTTCTTATTAGATGCATGCTGACTAAATGAACCTAGATGTGCAATTCTTGAAAAAAAACTAGCTGTTCAGCTTAAAAGAATAAGCATCCGCCCCAAAAAGCAAGAATTCAACATAACCTGGGGTAGAATTTCGAAAAAAATTGAACACTCAGTTCGTCATTAATTCTGACTTCTGAAAACATCCTACGGCAAAAAATGCATACCTGAACTGTTCGTCATTTTGTTCCGTGTTTGCAAACGATTCCGTGGTTCTTCTTAAGAGACATTCTTACTGGAAAAATCGATTCGATGGGACGTCAGAAGTTGATGTGGGAGCGGGACTTGATGGAGGACTCACTGAAAATATTATATATGCAGCAGTGATCCTTGGAGGGTTTCTGTGAGATTTCTCAATAATTTCTGAATTACATACCTGAAGAATCGAGCAGCAGCATTCAAACAAAGTAGTTGTAAAAAAATTAGAAACAATAAAAAAACAGAGAGGCCGCTAATCAGGCAGCCAAAAAGGAAACGAGATCCTAATATCACAGGTTCGCAATACTATGAAACCTTGTTGCTACAATACGTCAGTCAGTACTTGTGGAGTGGAGTGTTGTAGTGACGAAGATTCATATTATTGCGAACCCTCAATACGACACACCCAGTGGAGAGAGGGAATGGAATGACTAGATTGTGCCCTCTCCCTCCTCTGAGGGTGCAGGATTAGTGAGGGGTCCCACCACGATTCTGTAGAATGTTCTCGACGCGTCCCTCACTGCCCCTGGGGAAAATTGGACAATAAGAGGGAGGCGAGGCAGAACTCCTCAGTAACAGTCATTCTTACGTTTCTGTCTCGTTGGAGACGGTCTTCCTCTCTTCATCGTCTTCCCTCCATTGTCTTCCCTTCATCATCTTCCCTACATCATCTTCCCTACATCATCTTCCCTTCATCGTCTTCTTCCCTGTTTTTCCCCTTCTTGCTCTTAGGCGGACAAAGACGGTCTGACTTAGATTCTCTCAGCCATTTTCATACCCTCTCGTAGATTATCATACTTTTTCACCTTTCTCAGGTTTTCTTAGACACACTCTGATTTTTTAATGCTGTTGTAACCGTTGTCAACATCACTCCTCAGTACATTCTTACGTTTTTGTCTCGTTGGAGACGGGCGTTCTCCCTTCATCGTCTTCCCTTTTTGTCTCCCTTCATTGTCTTCCCTACCTTGTCTTTTCTTCTTTATCTCCCCTCTTTGATCTCAGGCAGTCTAAGACAGTAATCAACAGACTTAGATTGTCTTAGCTTCCTTCATTCCTTCCGCACGGAAATATATAGGGATATGTCAGAAAGTGCGCTCTGTTTGCAGGTTTTTTTACTTTAAATGTATTCGACCAATTTTGAAATTTGAGTCCTCACAATTTTTTTACTGTTTCTGAAACAATGAAACAGAATATTTTTCGAAAAATCGAGCGATATCGTTATTGATCATAGCCGTAGTGAGCCATTTTATTGCAAAATTCACAAATTTTTTCAACAGAGCATTCATTATGATATCCACAGATTTATCTTCGTGCCTCTGTAGATTGTCAAACTCAGGCAGTCTAAGGCAGTAATCGACTGACTTAGATTGTCTTAACCACTTTCATACCCCTATTAGATTGTCAAACATTTTTCACCCCTCTCAGGCTTTTCTTAGACTCACTCTGATTCTTTTATGCTGTTCTAACCGTCATTAACTTCTCGCAGACACCTCAATTAACAAATCTCCTCTCGTTTTCAGGATTATCGCTGCTTAACAACAAACGAAGAGAACAACAATCTTCAGATGGTTCTTCCAAAGGGTCAGGATAACGAGAGTGCCAAGGATCGTATGGGAGCGCAGAACGGCACTAAGCCAATTAGAATTCAGCCGGTGGCACCTCCAACGCCATCACCGCCAGTGCTGCCACCGCTTCCGCCACCGCCACCGCCACCGCCCATGTACCCTTTCAATCAGCACCATCTTAATGATGGCAGAGGAAACTACTATTGGAACGGTAAGCACGGACCTCATCTATACTTGCAACTGGCTACCATCAAGAATCAAAACAAGGAATTGGAAAAGAAAGATGCCCGAATCCAGGAATTGTTGGCCAAAGTTGCAAGTCTTGGTGGGTTATTTTTTTTAATAATTATTTTTGCTATTGGGTGATTTCCAGAAATCACGGCTCAAGAAGATGAAGAAAAACTTCGCGCGAAACTTCAAGAGTTTAGGGAGTTGGAAGCCAAGAAGCAAGATCTGGCTCTGCAGGAATTCAAATTTGGAATTTCAAACTTGAAAAGAGCCGAGGCTGGTAGGAAAACTCCTAACAAGACATTGATTATTAATTTGTATCAAAAATCATTTCAGAGAGTCTGAAGGAGCAGCTTGAAGAGAGTGAAAAGTGCAGAATGAATGCCGAAGAGATGGTTAGGATGTGGGAGTCGTGTTATTACCACGATATGGACAAAATCCTAAAACAAAATGATGATGAGTGTAAGCTTACTTTACATAGAAATCATGAGTCAAAAATCGTATTCGTTCATTTTTCAGTGCAAGCTCAACGCGCTTCTGATGAGACATTCTGGAAAAGAGAGCTAGATCATATGGCCAGACGACACGAAGCTGAGAAAGGTAAGTGATTAAAATTGTTTATATTGAAAAATTAGAAATATTTGTAGGAAAGCTCAGAAACAAGCTGATGGAAAACGGAAATGGAAAAGGAGTATGACAAGAAGTATACCGATCTCAATAAACAATTGCTCAAAAATTCGGAAGTTACGTTTTTCTTCATAATTCAATTCGTCATAGTTGGCTCTTCCTGTTTGCAGTTATTCCCTCGCCATTTTTTCGAATCTTCAAATTTTATATTCTTATTTTTTACTTCTTAACTTCAAAAAATTTATTTTCTATGTTTTTTTTTCTACAATCGTTCTTTGATTCGAAACTTCTCTTTTTTTTCTTTACAATAAAATTTGAAACAATAATCCGAGATCAAAGTAAATATCGTTCGATTTGCTAAAATCCAACCCACACCACAAGATTCATGGAGTATATGACTTCGAAAAACCAGGTCAAGCAGCCAGCAAATTCTCAGCCGATTGAAGCTACTCCACAGCCCGCGCCGAGTCTACCTGCTCACAATGATTGTCAACGTCCGAGCAGAACCAAGTTGATGCCAGAAAAGCTCAAGGACTTCATGTTGTACTGATTCTATCGTAAACCGTCTCATTTCATTTGTCCATTATAGCTTAGAGGCCGCTCTAACTTAGGAACCGTTCAATTAAAGGAAGCCGCTTTCCAGAGGGCCGTTCAATTAGAGGGCAAAAATAAGAATAGGCAAAAGGTTTGAACGTTTGACTAATTTGGATCCGCGGCCTAATATCTGAGAGCAATTTCTGGTTAAAAATTAGCAATACCAGGACAAAATGATGGTTCTAATTCCAGAAACCAAAAAAAGAGACAAGAAAATCTAAAACACATTAAAAAATAAAAACATTTGGATCCCCATAGAATTGAACCTGCGGCTTCAAAATTTAAAAAACAAGACCGTTTGCAACTACTTCATGGAGGTTTAGTGTACGCCTAGGGCGTTGTCTCTTCGTTCACCGCTCCCCCGTGGTGTAATGGCTAACACTCGAACTGAACTTTTCTCTTACGCATTAGGTTTCCATACTTTTCTTCCTAACATAAGGCCTAGAGCGCCATAAAACAAACCATCTGAATCCGTTGCATTGAATCCGCCATTATCGCGTCCTATGGACTTTGTAATAGTGTTGGCGATGGAAGGAGAGGCCCTATGCTATACATTTTGGCCCTATGCTATACATTTTGGCCCTATGCTACATATTTTGGCCCTATGCTTCATATTTTGGCCCTATGCAATACATTTTGGCCCTATGCAATACATTTTGGCCCTATGCTACATATTTCGGCCCTATGCTATACATTTTGGCCCTATGCTAAAAATTTTGGCCCTATGCTATACATTTTGGCCCTATGCTACATATTTTGGCCCTATGCTTCATATTTTGGCCCTATGCTATACATTTTGGCCCTATGCTACATAATTTGGCCCTATGCTATACATTTTGGCCCTATGCTACATATTTTGGCCCTATGCTAAACATTTTGGCCCTATGCTACATATTTTGGCCCTATGCTTCACATTTTGGCCCTATGCTTTACATTTTGGCCCTATGCTACATATTTTGGCCCTATGCTATACATTTTGGCCCTATGCTACATATTTTGGCCCTATGCTACATATTTTGGCCCTATGCTATACATTTTGGCCCTATGCTACATATTTTGGCCCTATGCTACATATTTTGGCCCTATGCTACATATTTTGGCCCTATGCTATACATTTTGGCCCTATGCTACATATTTTGGCCCTATGCTACATATTTTGGCCCTATGCTACATATTTTGGCCCTATGCTACATATTTTGGCCCTATGCTACATATTTTGGCCCTATGCTACATATTTTGGCCCTATGCTACATATTTTGGCCCTATGCTATACATTTTGGCCCTATGCTACATATTTTGGCCCTATGCTACATAATTTGGCCCTATGCTATACATTTTGGCCCTATGCTACATATTTTGGCCCTATGCTATACATTTTGGCCCTATGCTACATATTTTGGCCCTATGCTACATATTTTGGCCCTATGCTACATATTTTGGCCCTATGCTACATATTTTGGCCCTATGCTACATATTTTGGCCCTATGCTACATATTTTGGCCCTATGCTACATATTTTGGCCCTATGCTTCATATTTTGGCCCTATGCTTTACATTTTGGCCCTATGCTACATATTTTGGCCCTATTCTACATATTTTGGC
>GL380178.1:17540-67353 GCA_000143925.2 Caenorhabditis brenneri | reverse complement strand
TAGGTCGCGGCCACTGTAAATTGGAGGGAAATTTAAAAATTAATTTTTGTAAAAAGGGAAATAAAACCGGCTTAAAAAATCATTTCACACATGTAATAATACTTTTCGGAACCAGCAAAAATAGGCGAACATTTTTATATAGGTTAGAAAGCATGCAAGTAAAAAAGTTTGATGACGAATTCTGACGAATTTAGCGATTTTTATGAAATTTTATTGTCGATTCATGCTTAGTTGGAATGTCCTCTATAAGATCCGATCGAGTCTCAAATGAGTGCACTCCTACTTTAAAACAATGATATCGCGTCGAGTTTTTGAAGTAATCATCAAGTAATCCTGAAATTCGTGTACCGCTTATGAATTTCGTGAAACGGCCATTAGTTTAGTTCTGTTAAGACAGTGGTGATAGGTGTTTTGCAACACGAAAAATTCCAACCCAATCGAAACATCAGAACTGAATGATTAGCCACCAAAAAAGAAGTGCCTGCTTCAAGAGCTTTCACTATTTCTCAAGCTTTTGAAACAGTTACAGTGGCGTGGGTTTTTTAGGAACATTTTTTTAATGCTTGTTTCCTAATGATGGATTCTAAATACAGTAATTAACGAAACGCATTATATTTAGTTTACCGCATCACGAATATCATTGCTACCTGTTACATTTTCTGATGTTCCCATAACTGCAAATGTTTTAGTCCATTCCCCTATTTTCTCTTTTTTGTGACCTAACAATTCCCAGCACCGATTAACTAAGAACAGGATAGCAACATTAATAATAACCTGGTGAAACAGTCACTCGATTTTTACCAAAGGATGGAGAATCCTAGTACCTGTTTGAAATTGCATATATGAATTACGGTTTCAAAATCATCATAACCTGATTTCTTAAAGTATGTATACAATGAGTAGGCGCGATTAAACGATTTCATTTTTCCCTGCCTTTTTACACATATCAATAACTATCAATCTCGCTATCACAATTCCTAATGTTTGAAAACTGGAAATATTTTATTTAAAATTGTATTAGCTCAGTCGGTCAATCGAACATATCGTATTTTTCTCAATGTTTTCAAACAACGAAGTCATTTCGAATTTCGAACAATGCATCAAAAATGCTGAAATTGGTGTACCGTCTATGAACTTTGTGAAACGGCCATTCATTTAGTTCTGGTATGACAATGATGATATGTGTTTTGCAACACAAAAATTCCAAACCAACAAAAACATCAGAACTGCACGAAAAAGCACGAAGGAACGCCTGCTTCAAGAACTTTTCTGACTCCACAAGCTTATAAAACAATTGTAGTGGAGTGGGTATTGTGAGAAAATTTTTTATTGCCTGTTTTCTATTTTTCAATTCTAAATACAGTAACAGGCAAAACGAATGACGGTAACTACTGTTTCGCAATAATGATAACTTTAGTTGTGCTAAATTTTGCATAGTGCACGAGCTGGTACAGGTGGGGTTGGTTTCCGTTGCACTTTTCTGGTTGAGTTTGTAACCAGGGGCAACAAAGAAAATTTGGCCATCATGATTTTTTGGCTAGTTTACCGCGCACAACGGGTGTAAAATTACTGATATCATTGCTGCCTGTCAAATTATCTGATGTTTCCAAGACTGCAAATCTCTTAGTCCATTCCCCCCTCTCATTAGTTTACTTTCTGCCTGTTTTGTGGACTAGTGTTCTCGTATGTCTAACAAATCCTAAAATCTAGACATCGATTAAGAATGTGGTGAAACAGTCACAAGCTGATTTTTATTGAACGTTAATAGCATTGATGCAGAATCCTAGTACCTGTTTGAAAGTGCAAATGTATGAAATGCGGTTTCAAAATCATCATAACCTGATTTTTTGAAAGATATATACAATGAATAGTGTGTATATGAGGTACTTTCTGATATTTAACCGAGTTCGAAAATAGCAGAATGCATGGCAATAGAGAAACCCAGCATGCTTCCTTTTCTTGGTTGATAATGACGACTGAAGAGAAATGGAGAAGATCCTAAACCGTTTTGAATTGATCCTGATTGTTCGCAATCAGGGGTGAGATTTTACGTTTACGGATTTTACGGATTTTACGGGTTTTTGAGGGACCGTAAAATTTTACGGAGTCCGTAAAATTTTTCTCCATAAAATCCGTAAAATTTTTACTACAGTAATTTCGAAAAATTCAATGACTTTCATGGCGGAAACTGACCAAATACTTGTTGTTTCCCCTATTTTTGAGAGCAACTTATGGCTGATTAATAAATTTTAATTTCACTCCATTTTTTTTTAAATCCGCGCCACATGTTTGTGCAGAAAAAATCTCGAAATTGTTGAAGCTCAGTAGAAAGTTTGGATTCTATTCGGCATTTTTTGGTTAATTGGCCGTTTTTTTTAATTGGCTGGATGTGATTGTATTTGATTTGACTCTTAAACACGTTTTTCGGAAAAAATGACGGTTTTCAGCAGTATATACAACGTTTTACGAATTTTACGGATTTGCAATCCGTAAATTTTACGTTTTACGGATTCCGTAAAAAAATAATTTTACGCTCACCCCTGTTCGCAATGTGTAATAAAATAGTTCATCGAATCAGTTTTTGTCAAGTATTTGAAATTGCAAATATTTTGTATAAATCCCCATTTTATAAGCTTAACCAAACTACTATGTCATTTCGATTGGATAGAATATGAGAAATAATTTTGTTCTGCGCCTCCAGTTTCTCGTATTTCAGAAACTGTACATCACTTACTATTCCATTGGTTTCATTGTGAACATCTTCTCAATTTTATCCCGCACGGTGTATGCATACAAAAGGCTCCGCCCATTCAGCAGTGTAATGCAGAAAACGCAGATTTGTGTTGACAAGAAAAATGGGCTGAGCTTGAAACGCCTCTTTCTGTGCATATATTGAAAAAATAATTAACCAATACGACCATCTAACGAAACATGAACTGTACCGAATATCGATTCCATGAAACAGTCACTGAAATGAATTGATTTTGTTTTGGATACAGAAAAATGTGACATCCTGGCAGAAACAGGGCAGAATTTGAATCACTTTACTTTTCGCAAACTTTTACCGAGTTTCTAGTTTTGTCTGTATAACATCTAATAAGTTGACTTCCGATATTATGAACGGCATTACCCACGGACACTCAAAGTACGAAAAAACATGAAAACAGAATACCTTCATTGATTTTCTTGTTTCAATGCTACAAATCGCAATTGAGTGAATACTGCTTCCGTAGGGCATATATATGTATGCTATATCCAAAACAGTAACATACATGTTGCGTTTTCAGATTTGTTTCATTTGGGTTATGTATTGCAATCATTCAGACGATAGATGGCCCTAGTTTGGCTGTATCCCACTGATTTCATTCCTGCCTATTCAAACTTGTCAACTTTTTGAAACAGAACAGTTCTTCTCAAAAACCTTCATTATAATTTTACAAAAAAGTCAGTTCGCATTTCTAGCCCACAGTAATATTTATGCGTGTCAAATCGTGCATTTTAAAGCTGCACTAGTTTTGTTTTCTAGCTCTTGGTGGAGGGGTGTCTTCGATGCATGCAATCGTGAGATAGTAAGAACTGTGCATTTTGGCAAAAGGAGCCGAACGTCTGCAGAATGACGTTTGAAAATGGTGAATTATTCATGAATTCTGTAAAACAGTTTTTAAGATTATGTTGGTTCAAAAAGAAGATTTAAAAAACCAGAGATCTTGAAGTTGTGCTAGATGGCATGTGTTCACAATATTTCAAGGTTCCAACTCATCGCAAACTGGAAAAATGCGCATAGTTAGTCACTACCGCCCAATAATCAGTATATGCAACAAAAATGTTGACGTGTTATCAAACTACTGAAACAGTTAATGTTGTGTGTGGTTCAGCAACTGCCTGACTTGATAGTACATGCGTTCCAGGTATTTTTTCGGTATTTTTTCGGATTTATGTTTACTGCCTGTTCCAACATGAACAAAAATTAGTGTAACGATCATTAATTTCTCGAATCCCCTTCTAAAATTGAGTGGTCTTTGTTTTCAGTGTTAAGAATCTTGAAAAAAAAACTTCGGAATCTATTCGTTCACAAAATCAAACATTCTAACAGAAATCCAACTCAAAGAGCAGAATAATATGTTACCTGATGGCTACGGTACATGCTTCAAAAATCTTCACTGTTTCAAACACGACTGAAACGGTTACGGTAACGTGTGCATTTTCAAAACCCTTTTTTGGCTGTTTGAATAACTCGGGGCTGCTAGACGCTGTAAAGTATTGAAATGATTTACAGTTATGATTTCGTAAGGCAATGAAACAGATACAGGGTTTTGTGACTACTTTCTCGAAGCGTTCACTAGCATTCTGAATTTCTCAATACTTTTCAGAAAAATTATGTAGGTGAACGTGATCTAATGAGAAAAAATTCCTGTTTAGAAACCATCATAATTTTTGTTTGTGTTAATTTCACACATTACGTCGTAGTCAATTAATGGACATCATTGATTCGTAGTATTAGACGACCATGCTAAAATTAAATGTCGAAAAGATGTAATAAATTGAAGATACCATTTCTCGCTTTCACATTTTTTTTCATATTTCCAAAACTGCATACTATTTGTTTCAACTGATGTCCAGAAGCCCAATAATGTCTGAAACCAGTTCACCTATCATGAATGTTGTAAAACAGTGGAAAAAATGTTTATTATTGAACCGATTTTCAAAAATTTAGACTCGGGCCCTAGAGATCCTAGTTGTTAACCGCCAAATGGAAATTTTGACACTTATTAATCAAACTCATGCAACTGAATTTCAAAAACCAACTGTTTCCACATACAGTTTCCACATATATACAGGAAACCAGGATGATAATGATGTTTTTGTGCGTAACCATCTCGTATCGTTTCCATTGCAAACCAAACTGAATACATGATAAATTGGAAACAGTGAAATTTTTGAATTCATTTTCTCGTACCGCCTTCTTTGGAAAAGCCAAAAAGCCAATACACGACTCCACAAAATCCTAAACGATTCTTCCAAAAAATGTCAAAAAATTCATATAACGTCAGTTTTGTTCAGAGAATTCATATTTTAGTTTCAACAGAACTTTATGCAGTTTCTCTTCAAGAAAAAATGTCTAAACTACTGTTCCAAAACCATCATAATCCACGGCCCGGCGAAATCTACGCGACGCGCAAAACGTGCTCACATTTAGCAATGGACCTCAACAATTCTCTATGATTTTTTAAATTTTATTAAAAGAAAAGATGTATTTAAACACGCTGAATCCGAAAAAATTGGTTTCGATAGGACTTTATTACTTAGTTTTTGAGATCAAAATTGCTGAAAACATCAATTTTCCGTGGTTTTTTGTACTTTTTTGTTACAAATATCGAATTATCTCAAAAACTAAGTAATAAAGCCTTATTGAAACCAAATTTTTTGGATTCAGCGTGTTCAAATACATCTTTTCACGTAATAAAATCGAAAAAATCATAGAAAATTCGGCTGTTTCATAGTTGTAACGCACCCGCGTAGATTTCGCCGGGCCGTGAATCCCAAATCTGGTTAAATTCATACATCGCTTAGCAAAAACACAAGAGTGTGTCTTGCAAGTTAATCTAGCTAAATTTTCTACCGGTATAAAATACGGACTGGAGAGAAACCAAGAGAATCGTGTAGCTTGATTGGATCAATCTTTCAAAGTCGGATGTGGTTTCTCATGTTTTCGAAACAGTAACTCGTTTTTTGGAAACCAAAAAAACTAAGTTAAGAACAAAGATTCATGCTCTGAACCGTACTTTTCTTGGCAAATTTTCTTTCAGATGAGTCTCATAAGACCGGGAGCATACATACTGTTCCGTTTTTTTTGACTTCGGAAAAAATAACTTTGTGAAACTGAGACAATCAATTTTGAGTGACACTTAATTCAATTTGCTATTAAATTGACTACCTTTCATTTATTTTCTCGAGTTCCTGAAACTGCAAATTTTTTTCTCACACTCTCCCTGTTATGAAATGCCTACCAATGTTTTTTTACCAGGTTCATATTCTGAAGTAACAATACCAGTTGCTATTGTCTATTTGTGATCTTCGTATCTTATCCACCCCAAGGTCAATCACAGAACGGTCAATCATATTATTTTCGCTAGAACCACGTAATCGAAACTACACCGATTGCATTGATAAGGAGTGGGGGGAGGAGAAGAACTGACAGTTGACTATCTTATCTCTGCAGTTTCGTCGTTTCTATATTTGATTTTCTAACTGTTCTTTATTTTGTTATGTGGAAATTCATTTTAGGCTCGCCTGGACTGATTTTTACCAAGTTCGCTATGCTCTACTAATATTGCTAGCGCTGTTAAAACGCGTATCATCGACTTTTTGAAACAGAAAAAAACATTCTTTGCAAAATGCACCACAATCTCAATTAGTTCGAAAACCTAATGGATTCTTCATCAATTATGTCGATCCCTTCTAGACGCTCCGAAACAAAAATCAATTTTTCAACAGTTTCATACCAAGCATAACTCAAACTAACTTTCCCTAAATTCGCTCCTTGTTCTACTCCATTCACAGCTCCATTTCAAATTCCAACAAGAATTTACAGAATGACCCCTAGCTGCAAATCCAAATGTCATGGCGGTCCTGGCTACGCCTCCCCTCAAGATGCAATCAAAGGACCCAGAGAGGAAGTGATATTTGTGACTGCTCCACACGCTGCTGATGGTCCAGATGCTATATTTACAGTTGATGTGAATCCGGATAGTGATACGTATTGTCAGGTGAGAGAACATTAGGAAATCGGTGGGTGAAAACTAGATGGGAAATATTTTTTGTTGCCACCCTATGAAATAATTCGATTATAGAAATTTTCCACATTGAAGGTATAATGTAAGTAAAACTGCAATTGTTCCAGTAACTTAAGTAAAAATTACTGTTGCAATAACATGATATCATTGCGTCATTCAGAATCTCAGGAATTATATTGCCGGTCAAGCTACAAAAAAAAATGTTATAGGTGATAAGTCGAGTGGATGTACCAAATATTGGTGATGAAGTACACCATACTGGATGGAATGCATGTTCTTCGTGTCATGATAAACCAACAGAGAAGAGGTAAGGTTTACCATTAAAGGTTTGACGCAACTGCAATGCAACTGCGCGACGCAACTGCAACGCGCCTGACAACACGGAACCCCGTTCCTGTCCTCGTCGGGAAATTGAATTAGCTTTGATAATGAGTTTCGCGCCTAGGATTCATTGTTATTAATCGCGGTGTGGTGCTTTTCAATTACTCAAAATGGTCTCCTGATCCAAAAACTCTTCAGCTTCACATATATTCTAAATTGGTCCCGATAATCTGACTAGAATTCCACCTTCAACTGCCCACGATTTTTCAGATCCCATCTAATTGTCCCGTGCCTGAATTCCGATCGAATCTACGTTATCAACGTTGAAGATGAACGCAATATCTACCTCCAACACACAATTGAACCATCTAAACTCCATGCTCTTAACCTATCCTTCCCGCATACCTCTCACTGTTTGGCAGATGGAAACATCATGATAAGTACGCTGGGAGAAGCTGATGGAAAACCTTCCGGAAACTTCTTGTTATTGGATGGGAAGACATTCGAACCGAAGGGAACATGGCCAGCAGATGGGAAAGTTGTCCCTTTCAATTATGACTTTTGGTACCAACCAAGGAGGAATATCATGATTTCAACGGAATGGGGATCACCGAATCATATTAAGAAGGGGTTCAATCCAGGTAAAATCAATGCTAATTCCATTGCGTTCAATAAATTGTCTCAAAAAATAAAACATCAATGAAACTGAAATTATTTCAGCCCATGTCTCCGAAGGACTGTATGGTAACAGTGTGCACATATTCGAGTGGGACTCCAAGAAACACCTCCAAACAATCGATTTGCCAATGCCTCATGGAGCACTCCCATTGGAAGTTCGATTCCTTCATGAGCCAATCAGTGAGAATGCATTTGTTGGATGTGCACTTGGATCTGCAATTTATAGAATTCATCCAGATGAGAAGGTCAGTTAAGACCAGGTTGAATTTTATTTGACCTAAACTGAATATACTCGGCTGTCTGCGGCGGTTTCTAGGCGAAGCTTGGCAGTCTTTTGGGCGAGGCTTGGTCGGATTCCGATTAATCTTTGAGCGGAATGCGCCTAAGATCCGCCGAAACAACGCCCAAACTTCGCTGAGAGCAGCGTAGGGTTCGCTCAAAACTTTCTCCTTTTTTTTTCATTTCTAATTTTATTCATTTCATATTCAATCTGAATTAGCTGGAAACATATTTATTGATGGTTAGAACATGAACAGATAAAAAAGTTAATTGAAAAACGGAACAACAAAGAAGAGAAGTTGAGCAGAATGAATCCGCAAAAATTATTGATGATTTTCTTGATTTTTGGATCGGCCGCATGATTCCAAGCAGGTTTTGCGAATGCTGGAAGCTCTGGTTATGCTTTGGAGTTGTTCAAATGGAGGCTGCGGTCATCGTTCAGCTTGCTCAGTTTCTCCACGAATCATATCTGAATTTCACAAAAGAAAAAATGAAAAAATTTGGGTTTGAGTGCTTACCGTGCTGCCCGGAAAGTTCGATCAATTTCTGCATTTGCTTCTTCATTATCAATTCGGTTTGTTCAAGTGGAGTTCCAGTTTTCGTTTTCAAAACTGTGGCTTGCATACTGTTGAGTGACTGTGTGATTTGAACCAGATCAAAATAGGCGGACTTTATTTGAGAATCAACGTTGAGCATCGTTTGAGCGCTGAAATTAAACAAATTTTCGAATAGAAAAAAATAGTAACAGTAGATTTGCACTCTCTGAACATCATGTCGGCTCGCAAAGCGGCTGTCCAATGGAAATTTGTACTAATGTTTCCAAGTTCTGAAGAAAATTCATATGATACCAAAGCTGAAATAAAGACTTACCTTCTCCAGGCACATCGATGGAAGCATTCATTGATCCGACGGGCTCGGTTGTAAAAGCATCCTCCGATTCCCTCTCTGAAAACATGTTTCAATATTGATTTTTATTCCAGTTAACTTACGGAAACGCTTCTTTGACTTCGTTTTTCTCATTTTCGAAAATCCTAACATTTGGTTTCTTTTACAGAAACGTGAAATCTGTAAACTTTGTTTTCCTGTATAATGAAAAATTTAAAATTTAGTTATTGTCGTTTTAAAAAAATCGCTCAGAAATTCAATTCTAGTTTCACGTAAGATGAGATAAGGAAGCCCCTCCCATTTTGCAATTTCCTCGCACATTATTTCAATCCTCTCCGTTCCAGCATGTTTCTAGGGTCACGCGAAAATTTGGAGTACAAAAATGTTTTTTTCCAAGCCAAAAATTATAAAAATGCGTTTAAGAATTTTCCCGTGACCCTAGAAACATGCTGGAACGGAGAGGATTGAAATAATGTGCGAGGAAATTGCAAAATGGGAGGGGCTTCCTTATCTCATCTTACGTGAAACTAGAATTAAATTTCTGAGCGATTTTTTTAAAACGACAATATATGACGAGAAAATGTGAATAAAACAACGAAAAGCTTCAGAAAAGAAAAAAAAAATAAATGCAACTGTGAAGAATGAATCCGCGCTGCAGACACGCATCGCTCTTAAAATCCACATAAGGTTCGCCAATCATCGCCAATCTTAGCCGGACGTTCGCCCAAGATGGGGCCAGCTTGTACCCAGAAGTTGCCCTTCTTGCAGTTGTTCTGAACGTTCGCCAACTCTCGCTTTATTTTCGCCCAACATCCCCGTACATTCGCCATGGTAGTGTTTTCATCTTTGGATAACCTACTTCCGCCCAAAAAGCTCCCAATGTCCGCCCAAAAGCCGCCAACTCTCTTACTTTCGCCCAGAAACCGCCGCCTACAACCGAGTAATTAGTGAAGCACAGATGAAATTAAAAGTTATGAGTTTCGAGAAACCGAGTTCGTTTTTTCAGAATCCCTCATCCCAAGTCGCTACCATGGTCTCCGCAATCCCATCAAAGAAAGTCAGTGGCTGGTGTCTCCCAGAAATGCCAGCCCTCATCACCGACATCCTTATTTCAATGGATGACAGATTCCTATATGTCTCCTGTTGGCTCCATGGGGATATCCGGCAGTATGACATTTCGGATCCAGTGAACCCTAAACTGAACTCTCAAGTCTATATTGGAGGAAGTATTCATTCTGAATCAGAAGTGAAGGTGTTGGATGAGGATCATGAAGTAATCCCTGCATTGTATGTGAAGGGAAGGAAGATTGAGGGAGGACCACAGATGTTGCAACTGTCATTGGATGGGAAAAGGTTGTATGTGACGACTTCTTTGTATAAGAAATGGGATGATCAATTCTATCCGAGTCATTCGAAGTGAGTTTTCAGGATTTTATTGGTTACTACAGATTGTTTGTTTGCAAACCTGAAAGACTATTGCACATTTATGAAACATTAAAAAAAAGTTAGTTGTAGTACATCATATTCAACAAGATTTATGTTTGAAAAAGTTGATATCTTCCCCAAATCCCACTCTATTTCAATAACATACTGTTAAGTAAATCTATAATTCATTTCAGAACCGGTGCCACAATGCTCCAAGTCAATATTGATCCAGTAACTGGAAAGATGGAACTGAATACTGAATTCCTGGTTGACTTTGGGAAAATCTCCGGCGGTCCGTATCTGGCTCATGAGATGAGATATCCTGGTGGAGATTGTACATCTGATATTTGGATTTAACTTTTTGATATTAATTAAACTAATTAACGAAAATCTTGCAAGAATGATGATAACACGTAAATGAAACTTGAATATTTTTCTATTTCATAGTTTTTCGCTGATGTTTTCCCAATTCACTTTTCAACAGGACTTTGAAATGAATTGATCTGTCAATTTATGGAACAAATATTCTGCCGAATAGAACATAACTAGAGCAATCTATTAACAAAGGACTAAAAAAACCTGTAGAAACAGTAAAATTCGTGTTTTTTTTTCTGGATAAAATCTTGATTTTCTGGATCCGAATGCTTTGAAAATTTTTTTCTGTTGCAACTGGTTACTATTCTCTGCAAAATCTCAAACGAGCAATCGTAATGTGAATCTTTTTCCTATAACGTTTGACTTTCTCTGTAATGCGGTTGCATTTATCATCGGTAATTCGACGGTATGTCAGTATCATCAAAAATTTGGTTGAATAGCCAATTCTAATCTTATTCTAGATACCAGCCAAGAAGGATTGATTTTGACAGAATGGAGATCACCAAATTTTAAAGAGAGTTTGAACATTTATCAATTGAATTTCAAATAATGTCACCAAGAATAAAACATCATTCAAACTGAAATTAATCCAGCCCACGTTTTTTAACAATTGTATGGTAACAGTGGGGCTTTAAGAAACACCTCCAAACGATACATTTGCAAAGGGCTCATGGAGCACTCCCACTGGTAGTTCGATTCCTTCATGGGCCAATCAGCCTAAGCGCATTAGAGGTTATAGGCTTCAAGAAAAAATTCATTAACGAATAACAAAAATCAATAACAAAAATTATCTAGTTCTAAAATCCAACAGGTTCTCAATCTATTATGACACACATAGAAATTACCGAGCACTACCTACTTCACATGTCGATCCCTCATAAACTCTTCGAAACAGAAACCAATTTTTCACAGTTTCACAGAAACGATAACTCGAACTAAATATTCTTCAATTCGTTCCTTCAATATAGATCTCTTTTTAGTCCCAACAAAACCTCGCAGAATGCCCCCTAGCTGCAAATCCAAATGTCATGGCGGCCCTGGCTACGCCTCCCCACAGGATGTTATCGAAGGACCCAGAGAAGAAGTGTTGTTTGTGACTGCTCCACACGCTGCTGATGGTCCGGATGCTATATTTACAGTAGATGTCAATCCGGATAGTGATAAGTATTGTCAGGTAAGATAACATTAGGGGTATGGTTGTAGAAAACTAGATGTTCGATATCTTCTGTTTCCATGTTGTGACATAATATTATTATCAGACATGTTCTACATTAACAGTGTATTTAAAGTGAAACTGCCATTGTTTCAGATACTTACTGAAAAATAGTTCCTGTTGCAATAACATGACATCATTGCGTCATCTAAAATCTCAGGAATCATCGTGTCAGGCAAATTCTGAAAAGTATATTACAGGTGATCAGTAGAGTAGATGTACCAAATATTGGTGACGAAGTACACCATACTGGATGAAACGCGTGCTCTCCGTGTCATGATAAGGCAACGGAAAAGAGGTAAGGTTTACTAGAGTAATATGGACGTGGCGACGGTTATTGTTTGCATATTTTCAGATCCCACCTAATCGTCCCTTGCCTGAATTCCGATCGAATCTACGTTATCAACGTGGAAGATGAACGCAATATCTACCTCCAACACACAATTGAACCCTCCAAACTCCATGCTCTTAACCTATCCTTTCCGCATACTTCTCACTGTTTAGCTGATGGAAATATCATGATAAGCACATTGGGAGAAGCTGATGGAAAACCTTCCGGAAACTTCTTATTATTGGATGGAAAGACATTTGAACCAAAGGGAACATGGCCTGCGGATGGGAAAGTTGTCCCTTTCAATTATGACTTTTGGTACCAGCCTAGAAGAAATATCATGATTTCGACGGAATGGGGATCACCGAATCATATCAAGAAGGGGTTTAATCCAGGTAAACGCATGTTATTGGAAATGAGTTTCAAGAAATGCCGTCAAAAATAAAAAGTTGTTGAAACTGAAACTATTCCAGCTCACGTCCCCGAAGGATTGTATGGAAACAGTGTTCATATATTCGAATGGGACTCCAAGAAACACCTCCAAACAATTGATTTGCCAATGCCTCATGGAGCACTCCCATTGGAAGTTCGCTTCCTTCATGAGCCAACCAGTGAGAATGCTTTTGTGGGGTGTGCACTTGGATCTGCAATTTATAGAGTTCATCCGAATGAGCAAGTGAGTAGACAGCTCCAATTAGTGAAACACCAGTACAGTAGCAAGTTATGAATCTCATGAAACCGAATTTTTTCCAGAATCCCTCATCTCAAGTCGCCACCATGGTCTCCGCAATCCCATCAAAAAAAGTCAGTGGCTGGTGTCTCCCTGAAATGCCAGCCCTCATCACAGACATCCTTATTTCTATGGATGATCGATTCCTCTATGTCTCCTGTTGGCTCCATGGGGACATCCGACAGTATGACATTTCGGATCCTGTGAATCCTAAACTGAACTCTCAAGTGTATATTGGAGGAAGTATCCATTCTGAATCTGAAGTGAAAGTGTTGGATGAGGATACAGTAATCCCTGCGTTGTATGTGAAGGGAAGGAAAATTGAGGGAGGGCCACAGATGGTACAGCTGTCCTTGGATGGGAAGAGGTTGTATGTGACAACTTCTCTTTATAAGAAGTGGGATGATCAGTTCTATCCGAGTCATACGAAGTGAGTTTTTGAAACTTCGGCGTCAGATGGATTGTTATTTTTCGAACCCGAAAAAAGATATCACATTCATGAAACGCTGAAAAAAAATTAGTTGTAGTTCAACAGATTCAATTAGCTTACTGTTCCATTGACTTGATATCCTCATCAAATTCCACTAAGCGTCAATGCTGTTACACTTTTCGACCCAAACCTTGTTTCATTTCAGAACCGGTGCCACAATGCTCCAAGTCAATATTGATCCAACGACCGGAAAGATGGAACTGAATACTGAATTCCTGGTTGACTTTGGGAAAATCTCCGGTGGTCCGTATCTGGCACATGAGATGAGATATCCTGGTGGAGATTGTACATCTGATATTTGGATTTAAATTTTGATTCTTAATAGCGTGGATTAATTAACTAAAAATTCGCAAGAACTATGATAACATGTAAATGAAACTTGAATATTTTTCTATTTCACACTTTTTTTACTGACGTTTTCAAATTTCAATTTCGAGTGGAAGTTCATCGAACAGTTATATTTCACGAAGTATACTGTTAATCATCTACGAAGCAAGATGAGTGTCACCTACTGACGGAGCACAAAATAATCAACCTTTCGAAACAGTAAAACTTTCATCTCGTTTTTAGAGAACCTCCTGATTTCTTGAATTCAAATGCCTAGGGCAGTATCTGATTACCCTATTATCACAATATGCTGACGAATAAAAACGAAATCATTGATTTCTTTTCAACTTTCTCTGTTTCCATATCTCGTTATCATTTTTTCTGGATGGAAGGCTAACTCCGTTAGGTGTAGGAAAACTCTGTAGGGCTGAACTCTAAATATCACCTTGCATTGATACAACTTTTCAATTTTTTTGCTGTTGCAACTTGTTTTTAATTTCAACAAAGTTTGCAGGCAGCAATGGCAATGGAACTACACTTGGTGGTGTTATAAAGCCTGTCTTTAACGATAATTTAACAGCATTATAGATTCTCTGTCGACGGGTGCCTTCACAGACAATATTCCAAATGAATGCCCAAAGCCACAGTAATCCTGCCAAAAACTAGTAATAAAGCTCTCCAGACCAGATAAAATATTTTCTTGTTTCATGACATCGATAATATCATATTGTGTTATATTATGTGATGGATCCAGTTTATGTGTCCGAGAAACACCTCCAAACAATTGATTTACCAATGCCTCATGGAGCACTCATATTTTAAGTTCGATTCCTTCATGAGCCAACCAGTAAGAATGCATTTGTTGGATGTGCACTTGGACCTGCACTTTATAGAATTCATCCGGATAAAAAGGTCAGTTGAAGGTTACTGAAACACAAATGAAGTTGCAATTCATTGATTTCAGGAAACCTAAAAATTTTTTCCCCACTTCGGATATGAAGAGAAAAACTCCTACTTTTACAGCTTCATCATCCTGATTTATTGATTCTGGAATTCTACTTTATACTGGGTTCTCGTTACTCTTGTTCAAACTAGTTTTCTGTAACACTTCTCATGATAGGAAAGATATGAATATTTTTGGATACAAATGTAAATACCATGAAAACGTGTAAAAAAATTCAAAAGCTTGTAATCTTTAAAAGCTTTTTTCACCGATTCTTGAAGTTTACATTGGATCACTCACCAAACATCTATTACTGTTTGACAATTCCACTAATTTCATTACATTTCCTAGAAACTGCTTTATATTGTCCAGAACTAAGTAGATTGAGTAGCTAGAACATTTGGCATTTGAAGGAATTAGATACTTGCATAAGGGGAAAAAGCCAGGAAGATCTGATAAAGCCAAATTTAGTCTAGCCATCACCATCCTGAAATATTGGTTACTGGATTCATGAATTATCTGAAACGTTTTTTTTTGTTCAATTGTTTCTGTGTAGATACTGCATTTTTTTAAACTGTTTTTACATTTTCTTACTCCTAAGTTGGTTCATTTCGGCCAACTACTCAATATTCAGAATGATTTTTTGTTAAGAATGCATGCCAAATTTGATAGGGGTCAAGATGGTGTACGTTAAAAAGAACGCAACTTCCAAATGATAGGAAACTCAAATATTCTTATTCATTTTTACCAATACTTCTTTTTTCAAGCTAATATTTTGTTCACTTTTATATATGGCTCTAACAAACAAAAAAAAAAGAAATCAAACCTCCATTCAAAAATCCATAAAATATAAAATCTATGGAATCATAATGTCCAATGGAGTGACTCCAAACTGCTCCATACATTTCTCATTAATCAAACTGTATTCACAACAGAGTGGACACAATGGATTCACGTCGACATTGAAGATTCGGAACTTGTATTTGGCAATGGTTTGGAGCATTTGAAGGTGCTTTGCCGGAGTTCCATGGATCTCGATGAAGATCTGGAAATTCAGAATTATGGAGGTGCATCCCAGCAGAATACCTACCTGACAAACGGGATACTCCTTGATAAACGGCTCCAAACCAGTGAATTCTCCTCCTTCAATATCGATTTTCATCAATTCCACTGACTTCTTTCCGGATTTTTTCATCATTTCGGATATTGGAAGTTGATCGGGAATTCTTCCAGAAAACAGCTGCCCATTCATTTTTGTGTACTTATCTTTGGACGGTTGGCGTTGCTCATTCTAAAATTTGAAAATTGGGAAAATCGATAAGGTGGGACTAACCAAATCAGCTCCAAGAAGTGTGCAGTGGCCTTCAGTCTCATTGAAAATGTGCTCATTGAATCCAATTTGATTGCTGAGACACAGGGACAAGATGCTGGAAATTCACCAATTTCAGAACGACAATCGAAAAAATTCTGTTACGCCCAGTTTTGAAAGGTCATTGAAACAATAAAGAATTCAATTTCATACCTTTTGAAATAAATCTACATGCCCTTCTATTACAGGTCCCTCCAACTCACGTGCAATCATCCTTATTCACTTTCTTCGGATTGCAAACATACTTCCCACCATCTCCACTCTCTCCAATTCTCACTTTATTCACACAAAACGCCTCTTCCTTCACTTTCGAATAGAAATCCTTGTTATCCATGGATTTCGATGCATCCAGCAGAATCTTCTGATTTTTCAGAGCTGATTCAGATGGTGGTTTATTGCGGAGAATCGATTGAATCTCAGAAACCATTGCACGGTTTTCGGAGAGTCGCAGGTCTGGAAAATGGATTTTTTTCGGTTTCAAGTACCTAATTTTTTAAATGTAAATCTGACTATACTTAATAGGAGTGAGCTGCTGATTAAAAAAAAACTAACCTGTTTTCCCGAGAGTGAGCAGATTGGAAATGGTGATCATGAGGACCAGGAAGATGAGGAAGACACTCAATGAGCCGGAATTTGCGTTCATCTTTCTAGGAGAAACTGTCCAAGTGAAGATGAAAAAACTGAACTGATTCGGATAAGGGGGAAAACTGACGAGAAAAAAGAGACACGTGGCAATGGAAAAGAAAAAAGAAAGTTGGAGAAGGGAGGGAAAAAAGGTCACGGGAAATAATCAAAGGGTATTTTTTGGGTGGGGCGAAATTGGGGAGTTCGAGCCACGTGGTTTTTTAAAGGAGGATTTCATGGGGATTTGAAACAGACTAGAATAATGAAATTTTGGGTAACCCTGCGGAATGCAGATGCGCTCTATTGCGATTGGAGAATGAACTCTCTATTCAATAGAGCGCATTTGCATTTACTGTTCTCCACACTATACATGTAGAACAAGTTCTAATCAAACACTCATTATGACGGCTCTTTGTTACAAAACTTCAAAACTGATGAAAACAGAAATTTATAGAAAAGTAAAAAGAATCACATTTTCAAAATGTTGCTATACATTAATTTTGCATTGTTATCTCTAGTGTTTCTACGCAATATTTGTCGCAACAACTAAGATAATCAGCACAGAAAAAAACACTTGTTCAATATAAAAAAGAATCTTTGTCAGGAAGAGACAAACAACATACCCATCAATATCATTTATTCACAAAAAATACGATAAATCAGCATGATGGAAAGCAAATATATATTCACTGATTCAATGATGTTTTTTCTGAACAAGACTAAGTACCTGTTTTCCATAACTCCTCATTATCCGAATCGTCCATAAAAATGCTTCGAGAATGATTTCTTGAACTATTCTTCTTTGTCCCCATTGTGTTTTTGTCTATATTGATTGGCAATCAATTGCTTTTTAATTCGAACAATGCCTAATCTTCTATTAACATTATGAAGACTGCTGTAATTCTTTTCTGAGCTTCCTGCAACAGTTGAACAATTTTCCGATTTCAAATAGTCATCCTTTTTCAGTTACAACTTTTTTCTGAGCTTTCTTTGCTGAAGTCAATTTTTTTTTTTGCAAGAATTTGACATTCTCGAATGTTTTATATCTGTTTCAGTAATGAGCGGATAAAATTGGCAAGAACTGCTATTAATTCTTGATAATTACATGAGTGTTCAATAATCTTACAGTTTCTTATTCATAATTTAAACATTTTCGAAATTAGCTTTTTACTACTGTCCTGTAGTTCGATTCTAACTGTTCCACAGCCAGTTCAAAAAACCGTTCTCATGGTAAACCTGTTTTGAGGTATACAAAAAATAAAAATAAAACAATGCAACTTGCAATGTTTCTCAAAATGCATTTCAGAATTATCAACGATTTGGAACAGTACAAATTAAACAGAACATATTCGAATTTTGTGAGCAGAATTCACTGACATAAAGAACTTTGTTATTTTCTAGACAAGAATATCTAATGAAACTAAACGGTCAATCACCCTAAAATATATATTGTATGAAACGTTTTACTGTTTTCGATCCACAATAAATGACATCAAGTTTATTTAGTCTTCTGTAGAAACTGCTTTCCATAAAATTTCAAAGCGATTTTACAGTTTCGCATTCCTAATTAATCCGTTGGTCAATTGTTTATGATTGATTTGTTTATAGATGATTAAGGATACCTTTTGTTCGAAATAATTTCTAGGTCATTATGATAGACAAGAGATAAAGATTTTTTGTAGCAAGACCAATGATTAAATGAGCTTTCCCATCGCTATTCCTACAGTGATATTGACTTGCTGGATATGTGAACTTGTTAAGGAAACAAAATATTTCCGGAACAAAACTTTACAATTATCGAAGTCTTGAAACGTGGCGAATTTTGAAAAATACATTTCTAGTTTTGGGATTTTCAGCATTTTTTTTCCCGATTCTAGATGTTTACATTCATTCACTTATTGAACATGTAGTATTAGGTTTAAGGCGTCTTCTAACATCACATATTCTGGAAACTGTTACATATTCACGATTAAAAAAAAATTAAACTAAAAAAAAAATTTTTAATTAAAAAATTGAGAAAACTGAGTATCTAAAAGATTTTTAAATTGTGAAAAAAACCTACTTAAATAAATTTGGACTAAATAGAAGCGGTTAGAAGTATTAAAATTGATAAATAAATAGTTTAGGAAATAATTCGCAAAATAATTGTTTTCCAAAATTCACAGTTACATGAAACTGATATCCGCTTTTGATGTTGACAACAATCACTAATTTTCTAAACCCAGAATAAATTGTTAAATGTTGAGGATTTAGCAAGACGGAACCAAAGAAAGAAGTTTGACAGAATTAAAAAATTTTCCAAGTGGTCATCAGTCTTCGCTGTAAAACCTGGTATGCCATCGAATATTATTTTGTGGTAAACAACCTACAGTGTTATGGAAATTCGTGGAACAGTGGGCGATCGAATGACGAGTTAGAGTTATGTTTCGGTAACTTTGTAATACTCTGGTTTCAGCTTGCAAAAGCGTTTCGAGGGTTTTCTGTATTGACAAGAACAGCGCAACTACAACAGGTGTACTGTTGTTTTGAATGGCGACTAATAGCTTTATGAAGTTTTTTTTTGAGGATTCACAGTTTCATGAAATTCATATTGACACTGATTGCAAGTTTTTATCGCTTAATGACAACAGAGGTGTAGATACAGTATCTCTGATAAGTTCGAACCAGGCTCGGTCTTGCAGATCACCAAAATCGTAGTGGGCGGTAGGGAAGGCGCTAATTTGTGCTGGGCTTCAAGCGTTCGTTTCAAACAAGTCCCCATGAAATCTCTTCTATATACTAAAGGAATAGCTCTGTGTGTGTGTCTGTACAGCGCTTATCACTGAATAACTTTCGATCCCCTCGACCGTTTCCTATCATATTTGGCATGTAGTCATGGGTCACCGAGCGCTTTAATTCTATAGAGTTTGAAGCACGGGTTACTGTAGGATTACGGTAGCTACAGTAACCAGATAACTCAGCAATAGCTAGAAAACGGGTTCGAAGTGCTCAGAATCGTTCCATTTTTTGCATGTACTACCTAAGGGACCCCAATAGTATACCAACAAAAAATGGTGGAGATTACTGTAGGATTACGGTAGTTACGGTACTCCAAAAACTCAACTGGCAAGCTCTGGATGGATAACTTTCCAGAACATTCTCTTTCTTTCCAGAAACTTCTAGAATCTTCCAGAATTTCCAGAAACTTCTAGAAACTTCCAGAAACTTCCAGAAACTTCTAGAAACTACTAGAACCTTTTAGAATCTTCCAGAATTTCCAGGAACTTCTAGAACTTCCAGGAACTTCTAGAATCTTCTAGAATCTTCCAGAATTTCCAAAAGCTTCTAGAAACTTCTAGAACCTTCCAGAAACTTCTAGAACCTTCTAGAATCTTCCAGAACTTCTAGAGACTTCCAGAAACTTCTAGAAACTTCTAGAACCTTCTAGAATCTTCCAGAATTTCCAGGAACTTTCAGAAACTTCCAGAAACTTCTAGAAACTACTAGAACCTTTTAGAATCTTCCAGAATTTCCAGGAACTTCTAGAACTTCCAGGAACTTCTAGAATCTTCTAGAATCTTCCAGAATTTCCAAAAGCTTCTAGAAACTTCTAGAACCTTCCAGAAACTTCTAGAAACTTCCAGAGCTTCCAGAAACTTCTAGAATGTTCCAGAAACTTCCAGAATGTAAAGAACTTCCAGAAACTTCTAGAAACTTCCAGAAACGTCAAAACTTTTGATTGTTTTGGCGGGAATTCAAATTTCCAAAATTTTTGGCGGGAATTCAAAATTTCAGAAGTTTTGGCGGGAAATCGAATTTTCAAAATTTTTGGAGGGAACTCAAGTTTTCGAAATTTTTGGCGGGAATTCAAATTAGCAACATTTTTGGAACAGGATGGAAGCTTAGAGTGCATTACTGTCCAATGATCAAAAATGAGTTTGAGCGTGGCAAATTAACCCCCCATTGAGGAGCGCAGCGACGAACTAAAAGGAGGTGAGCCGCCGTAGGCGGCGCCACCGACTGGTGTCATACTATACAACTGATAGCCTATAACTCTTAGAAGAATGTAATATTTCGAGTTATTCAATACTACTCACTGCCGAATACAAATTCATTAACCCCGTGGAACAGTGGAACTCGGAGAAACACTGCGGATCGTATTTATGTTTGGGATCCATATCATTTGATTCCACTATATCCTGTGGTTTTTCGTAAAGCATACTGCGGAATAAGAGGCAGAACCAATAAGGCTTGAAAATTAATGAAAGTCATAGGATTTTCCGTAAAATTGTGTATAACAGAGCCGAAGGTTCGTTACTTTCTTCTTGAAATCGTGATTTCTTTTTCAACTTTTTCAGTTCCTATAGCTCGTGATTACTAGTTTTGAAGGGAAGACTGTTAAGATTTTTACTCATGATTTTACTGAAAGTATCATGAACAGTAAACGAAGAAAATTCAGCTCTCCAAATAAATGTTCGTAGTTTTCCGAACCCATTGCAACACTCAAGTAGTTTTTCAAAATCTAATAACCTCTTTGAAATTTATGGTCTGGAAAGTTGACAACGACGACTTTAACCTGAAGAAACGCGTTTTTTCGAACTTTATTCTCCTGTTTCAAGGGTTTGACAATATTGCTTCGTCAGTTGATTGGTTGATTGGCTTCAGCAAATTCAAAAGATGATCTTCAAAGAACAGTCTTGACAGCAGTTTCAATTCAAGTCTGACCGTTTTGGCTTTAGCTGGAAGATATACCAGATTGCCGCACAGTATTATTACCTTAGCTGGAACTACTTAATCGAGACTAAACAGGTTGAATTGATAAGAGTGGTGGAGAGGAAGAACTGACCGTCGACTATTTTATCTCTGCGGTTCCGTCGTTTCTATATTTGATTTTCCAACTGTTCTTCAAATTGTTTTGTTCATACTCTGCTACAGGTAATTGATTTTTCAAGAAATATAGCATTGTGGCAAACTTCTCTCACAGGGACGTTTGATAATGCTAATGATGCCGTGCAAAACAAATAATGACCTTGTTGGAACAGCAAAATCATTATTTTCCACGGAAAAAAAAACTCAAAATACACCATATTTTTGTTCAGTTTTTTGTTGCACTTTTCTCGAAAAAATTACTCGGTTTTTTCGGTGAATGATTTATCATCACGTTATGTTTAAAATACTAGTTCAAACAATTTATCGAGTGTGTATAGGCTTCATGAAACGGAAAATATTTTATTAATAACTCGAACTAACGATCCCTAAATTTGCTACTTTTTCTTCTCAACGGATCTTCATTTCATATTCCAACAAAACCTTGCAGAATGCCCCCAGCTGTAAATCCAAATGTCATGGCGGCCCTGGCTACGCCTCCCCACAAGATGCCATCAAAGGACCCAGAGAAGAAGTTCTTTTTTGTGACTGCTCTACACGCTGCTGATGGTCCAGATGCTATATTTACAGTAGATGTCAATCCGGATAGTGATAAGTATTGTCAGGTAAGAAAACGTTAGAAACTTGATGGGTGTAGAACTAAATGAAATATAGTTATTGCGTTCCATGAAATGTCTCCAAGAATAAAACATCACTGAAACTGAAATTATTCCAGCTCACGTCTCCGAAGGATTGTACGGTAACAGTGTCCATATATTCGAGTGGGATTCCAAAAAACACCTCCAAACTATTGATTTACCAATGCCTCATGGAGCTCTTCCATTGGAATTTCGATTTCTTCATGAGCCAACCAGTGAGAATGCATTTGTTGGATGTGCCCTTGGATCTGCAAATTATAGAATTCATCCTGATGAGAAAGTTAGTGTTTGGCTCGAATTAGTGAAACTCCAATGAAATAGCAAACTATAAGCTTCATGAAACCGAATTTCGAAAAAGGTCAGTGGCTGGTGTCTCCCGGAAATGCCAGCCCTCATCACCAACATCCTTATTTCTATGGATGATCGCTTCCTATATGCCTCCTGTTGGCTCCACGGGGATATCCGACAATATGACATTTCGGATCCAGTGAATCCCAAACTGAATTCTCAAGTGTATATTGGAGGAAATATCCATTCTGAATCAGAAGTAAAAGTGTTGGATGAGGATACAGTAATCCCTGCATTGTATGTGAAGAGAAGGAAGATTGAAGGAGGACCACAGATGTTACAATTGTCATTGGATGGGAAGAGGTTGTATGTGACGACTTCTCTATACAAGACATGGGATCATCAGTTCTATCCAAGTCATTCGAAGTGAGTTTTCAGAGTTTCCTGAAGAGCGTGCAAGGAGCATTGTTAATTTGCAAACCTGAAAGACTATCACACATTTATGAAACATTGAAAAAAATTGGTTGTAGTACATTAATCTAGTAAGATCACTGTTTCATTGATTCGATATACTCGTCACATTTCGATAAACGTCATTAAATCCATAATGTGTCTTACGCCTAAACCTTGATTCATTTCAGATCCGGTGCTACAATGCTTCAACACAATGCTTCTTCAACGGTCCGTATTTGGCGCATGAGATGAGATATCCTGGTGGAGATTGTACTTCTGATATTTGGATTTAGTTTGAGGACCATCGAATTCAGACTTATTAACGGATGTCTCGCAAAAGCTTTCATAACATGTGAATGAAACTTGAATATTTTTCTATTGCATAGTATTTTTACTGATGTTTTCTCAATTCACTTTTCAACAGAAGTTTAAAATGAATTGATCTGTCAATTTATGAAAAAAATATTGCGCCTACAGGGATTTAACTAGTGCAATCTGTTGGTAAAACACCGAGACATAAACTTGTAGAAACAGTAAAAGTCGTATTTTACTCCTGGATAAAATCCTGATTTTCTGGATTCGAATGCCTTGAATATTTTTTTTCCGTTGCAACTGGTTACTATTCTTTGCAAAATCTCAAACGAGCAATCGGACTGTGAATAGTTTATGCTATGGAGTTTGACTTTTTCTGTAATGGGAATACATTTATCATCGATAATTCGACGGTATGACAGTTTTATCAAAACGTCTGATTGAATAGCCAATTCTAATCTTCATTTCAATTCCAACTAAGAACAAAAGTCATCGTTTCGACAGAATCGAGATCATCAAATGTTAAAAGGGTCTCTCGACTTAGCAATTGAGTATCGAAAAACGTCCCCAAGAATAATATCATTGAAACTGAAATTATTCCAGCCCATGTTTCTGAAGGGTTGTATCATACAACTTGTATGTGTCGACTTCTCTCTATAAGAAATAGAACATATATGAAATTGGAAGTAATGAATTTCAAGAAACCGGATTTGTTTCATAATCCACCTCCTTGAGTCGCCACCCTGGTCTCCGCGATCTCATCAAGAAAAGTCAGTGGCTGGTGCCTTCCTGAAATGCCAGCCCTCATCACCGACATTCTTATTTCTATGGACGACCGCTTCCTGTATGTCTCCTGTTGGCTCCACGGGGATATCCGACAATATGACATTTCGGATCCAGTGAATCCTAAACTGAACTCTCAAGTGTATATTGGAGGAAGTATTCATTCTGAATCAGAAGTCAAAGTGTTGGATGAGGATACAGTAATCCCTGCATTGTATGTGAAGGGAAGGAAGATTGAAGGAGGACCACAGATGTTACAATTGTCATTGGATGGAAAGAGGTTGTATGTGACGACTTCTCTATACAAGACATGGGATCATCAGTTCTATCCAAGTCATTCGAAGTGAGTTTTCAGGATTTTATTGATGAAAACAGATTGTAAATTTGTGTCTGCCCTGGGCCGGTCTGGTCCGGACCGGTATGGTTTGGTCCAGTCCGAACCTGTCCGGCCTGGTCCGGTTTGGTCCGGTCCGATCCTGTCCGGACTGGTCTGGCCTGGTCCGGTACGGTACGGTATGGTCTGGTTCGGTCGAGTCCGGTCCCGTCCGGTCTAATCAGGTCCGTTAATTCAATCTAATCCAGCCTGATCCAACTTTACTCATATCGCCACTTTTAGTTCGGCTGAAACAGTGAGCCTCAGTGAGCTTTTTCTGGAAAAGCTCAAATGAGCTATGAGCCTCGATGAGCTTCTTTAGAAGCTCAAAATAAACAGCGTGAGCCTTTATTTTTTTATGAAAGGTTCACGGATAAACCCAATGAGCCTCATTGAGCTTTTTCAAAAGCTCAAAAGCTCATAAAAGCTCATTCTTGAAATTTTCAATCGGAACCTTAGTATAGAACTGGAAAATTGAGCAGCTATAGCAATGAACAATTAAAGAGAAGAGCTACTCACATAAGGAAAAAACCGGGAAGATTCGATTCAGCCAAAGTTAGTCTAGCAATAACCATCCTAAAAAGTTCATGAAATGTCTGAAACGTTTTATTTTGTTTAATTGTTTTTGTATAATTACTGCTTTTATAAAAAACTATTTTTTCAGTTTCTTATTCCCAATTAATTCAATTCGATCAACTGTTTTATATTCAGCATGACAATTTTTTTCTTGAGAATGCATTCCAAATCTTATAATAGACAAAATATGAGTTTTTCCTTTCTGTTGAGGTCAAGAGGTTGTAGGGTACAAACACATTGAAATACCGTTCAACTTCCAAAGGATCGTTCAAATCGATAAAGTTGGTACTATTGGTTCAGATTGTCATCTCAAAAGTTTACTGCTACTTTGAAACTGAAACATTCTCATTCACTCTCAACAATACTTTGTTTTACACATCAATTTTTTATTCACTTTGTATACTAACTAAACAAAAAGAAAATCAAATCTCCATTAAAAAATTCCAAATAATCTATGGAATCATGATATCCAACGGAGTGATTCCAAACTGCTCCATACATTTCTCATTGATCAAACTGTATTCACAACAGAGTGGACACAATGGATTCACGTCGACATTGAAGATTCGGAACTTGTATTTGGCAATGGTTTGGAGCATTTGAAGGTGCTTTGTCGGAGATCCATGAATCTCGATGAAGATCTGAAAATTTAGAATTCTGGTGCATCTCTATAAGGGTACCTACCTGACAAACGGGATACTCCTTGATAAATGGCTCCAGACCAGTGAATTCTCCTCCTTCAATATCGATTTTCATCAATTCCACCGACTTCTTTCCGGATTTTTTCATTATTTCGGATATTGGAAGTTGATCGGGAATTCTTCCAGAAAACAGTTTTCCATTCATTTTTGTGTACTTTTCTTGCACATTCTAAAATTCGAAAATTGGAAAAATCGATAAGGTGGGACTAACCAAATCAGCTCCAAAAAGTGTGCAGTGGCTGGTCTCATTGAAAATGTGCTCATCGAATCCAATTTGATTGTTGAGACCCAGGGACAAGATTCTGGAATTTTGCTGGAGTTTCGAAAAGTAATAAAAAAATTCTGTTACGCCTAGTTTTGAAAAGTTATAGAAACAGGAAAAAATCGATTTCGAATCTTCTTCTACATGTCCTTCTATTAGAGGTCGCTCCAACTGACGTGCAATCATCCTTTTTCACTTTCTTCGGATTGCAAACATACTTCCCACCATCTCCACTCTCTCCAATTCTCACTTTATTCCCACAAAACGCCTCTTCCTTCACTTTCGGATAGAAATCCTTGTTATCCATGGTTTTTGATGCATCCAGAAGGATCTTTTGGTTCTTCAGAGCCAATTCAGATGGTGGCTTATTGTGGAGAATCGATTGAATCTCAGAAACCATTGCACGGGTTTCGGAAAGTCTTAGGTCTGAAAATATTTTTTTCCGGTTTCAATTTGTTCATTTTTGGTAAAAAAAATCATTATTTGTGTTAGGAGTTCTGGATAGAATGAATTATTTTTCAGTTTCAAATATCTGATTTTCGAAGTAATTTTGAACAATTGCATTGCTTGGCTAAATTTCGCAAAAAATCTAACCTGTTTCCCCAAGAGTGAGCAGATTGGAAATGGTGATCATGAGGACCAGGAAGATGAGCAAGACACTCAATGAGCCGGAATTTGCGTTCATCTTTCTAGGAGAAGCCGTAAAAGTGAAGGGAAAAAAGCTGAACTGATTTGGATTTGGGGAAAACTGAAAAGACAAAAGAGACACGTGGCGATGACAGAGAAAAAAGAAAGTTGGAGAAAAAAGGGGAAAAAAGGTCACGGGAAATAATCAGTGATTTTTTTTGGGTGGGGGAATACTCGTGAATTCAAGCCACGTGAATTTTTCAAGGAGGATTTCATGGAGATTTGAAACAGGGAAAAATTATAAAATCCTAGGGAACCGTATGGAATGCAGACGCGCTCTATTTAGATTGGAGGCCCACCTCACTTTTCAGTGGAGCGCATCTGCATTTACACTGCTCCTCACACTATACATGTAGAACAAATACCGAAGAAAAGACTTATTATGACGTCTTATGGTTACAGAACTTCAAAACTGGTAGAAACAGAAAATCTACCAGTTTAAAAAAAAGTTGCATTTTCAAGATGTTGCTATATCAACTTGGCAATTTTATTTCTAGTTTACTTAGAATATCCTTGTCGCAACAAATAATATGATCAGCACAGAAAAAAGCTCTTGTTCAATACGAAGAAGAATCTCCGTCAGGAACACACAAACAGAATACCTACCAATATGATTTATTCACAAAAAATACAATAAATCGAGACGATGAAAAGCAAATGTATTCACTGATTCAATGATGTTTTTAAACAAGATCTGCACCTGATTTTACTCACTTGTAGTCAAAACCCTGTTGTTTTCCATAATTTCTAGTTCATCCGACCATTCCTTCTGGGACATTTCCCTCTGGGACATTTCCCTCTGGGACAATTCCTTCTGGGACATTTCCCTCTGGGACAATTCCTTCTGGGACATTTCCCTCTGGGACAATTCCTTCTGGGACAATTCCCTCTGGGACATTTCCCTTTGGGACAATTCCCTCTGGGACAATTCCCTCTGGGACATTTCCCTCTGGGACAATTCCCTCTGGGACCATTCCCTCTGGGACAATTCCCTCTGGGACAATTCCCTCTGGGACAATTCCCTCTGGGACAATTCCCTCTGGGACAAATCCTTCTGGGACATTTCCCTCTGGTACATTTCCCTCTGGGACAATTCCTTCTGGGACATTTCCCTCTGGGACAATCCCCTCTGGGACAATTCCCTCTGGGACAATTCCCTCTGGGACAATTCCTTCTGGGACATTTCCCTCTGGGACAATTCCCTCTGGGACAATTCCTTCTGGGACATTTCCCTCTGGGACATTTCCCTCTGGGACAATTCCTTCTGGAACATTTCCCTCTGGTACATTTCCCTCTGGGACAATTCCCTCTGGGACAATTCCCTCTGGGACATTTCCCTCTGGGACATTTCCCTCTGGGACAATTCCTTCTGGGTCAAACATTTCCCTCTGGGACAATTCCTTCTGGGACATTTCCCTCTGGGACAATTCCCTCTGGGACAATTCCTTCTGGGACATTTCCCTCTGGGACATTTCCCTCTGGGACAATTCCTTCTGGGACATTTCCCTCTGGGACAATTCCCTCTGGGACAATTCCTTCTGGGACATTTCCCTCTGGGACATTTCCCTCTGGGACAATTCCTTCTGGGACATTTCCCTCTGGGACAATTCCCTCTGGGACAATTCCTTCTGGGACATTTCCCTCTGGGACAATTCCCTCTGGGACAATTCCTTCTGGGACATTTCCCTCTGGGACATTTCCCTCTGGGACAATTCCTTCTGGAACATTTCCCTCTGGTACATTTCCCTCTGGGACAATTCCCTCTGGGACAATTCCCTCTGGGACATTTCCCTCTGGGACATTTCCCTCTGGGACAATTCCCTCTGGGACAATTCCCTCTGGGACAATTCCTTCTGGTACATTTCCCTCATCACAGACATCCTCATTTCTATGGATGACCGCTTCCTTTATGTCTCCTGTTGGCTTCATGGTGACATCCGACAGTATGACATTTCGGATCCAGAGTATCCTAAACTGAATTCTCGAGTCTATATTGGAGGAAGTATTCATTCTGAATCTGAAGTGAAAGTGCTGGATGAGGATCATAAAGTAATCCCTGCGTTGTATGTGAAGGGAAGAATGATTGAGGGAGGACCACAGATGTTACAATTGTCCTTGGATGGGAAGAGGTTATATGTGACGACTTCTCTATACAAGAAGTGGGATGATCAGTTCTATCCGAGTCATACGAAGTGAGTTTTCGGAGTTTCGCGGCGTAAAGCAGGTGGATTGTTAATATTTAAAAATAACACATCTATGAAACATTAAAAAAGCTAGTTTTAGTACACTAAATTCACTTAGATTACTATTTCATTGAAGTGATATCCTCAGCGAATTCCACTAAACGTCAATGGAATCTTACCATTTTCCAGTCAAACCTCGATTAATTCCAGAACCGGTGCCACAATGCTCCAAGTCAATATTGATCCAATAACTGGAAAGATGGAACTGAATACTGAATTCCTTGTTGACTTCGGTAAAATCCCCGGTGGTCCGTATTTGGCTCATGAGATGAGATATCCTTGTGGAGATTGTACATCTGATATTTGGATATAAATGTCTGCTACTTACTCAACTAACAAAAATCTAGCAGGAACTTTGATAACATGTGAATGAAACTTGAATATTTTTCCATTGCACAGTGTGATTACTGATGTTATCAAATCTAAATTTCGGGTAAAAGTTGAGGATCGAACAGATATATTTCACGAATTACACACAATGAGTGTTACCTACGAACAGAACACAGAATAATAAACCGTTCGAAACAGTAAGATTTTCATCTTATTCACGGTGAAAACCTTGGCTTACTGAAACCAAATGCCTAGCACAATATCTTATTACCCTATTACCACAATACACCGGCGAAAAACGAAACAACAGTATTTGATTTTCGCTTTCTGATTCGTTAACTTTTCTTTACTCTTTCTGATTAGAAGGCTAGCTACGTTAGGTATAGGAAACTCTGAAGGGTTGAACTAAACATTTACCATGCATTGATATAACTTCTCAAATTTATTTTATGCTGTTGCAAACTGTTTTTAATTGCTGCGAAGCTTGCAACCAGCAGTTTGACTTCGGTTATGGTTAAAATCTGTTTTTTTTTCGATAATTCAACATTTCTTGCACTATCGATTTTTTGTTGTTTGGTGCCTTCACGGACAATATTCCATTTGTATGGCCCAAACTTACAGCAATCCTGCCAAAAACTAATAATGAAGCTCATCATGCCAGATAGAAAGTTTTCTTGTTTCATGACATTAATAATATCATATCATGTTTTATCATGTGCTGGGTTCAAGTGTAGTCAATGTGTGTACGACAAAAAATTAATCTCTGAAAAAACTCTGTGAAACAATTGTTCCTTCATTCGAGCGGAATCCCCAAAAACATCTTCAAACAATTGAATTGGCAATGCCTCCTGGAGAACTCTTATTGAAAGTCCGATTCCTTCATGAGCCAACCAGTGAGAATGCATTTTTTGGGTGTGCACTTGGATCTGCAATTTATAGAATTCATCCTGATGCAAAGTGAGTTTACTGTTTTTCTCAGTCTATCGAATGGACTTTAAGCCAAATATTGCTGATTTGCAAACCTGAAAAACTATCACACATTTATGGAACATTAAAAAACACAAGACCGCCGCGCCTTCGGCGCTTCAGTCTTGTTTCTTCGCCGCTCCGCGGCTCACTTTTTACAAATGATGTTCGCGGCTTCGCCGCTCACTATTCAGGAAAAGGTCACGGTATTTTTTTTAACTCGTGAATCTGCTGATGCCGAGACTGACAAACAAATAAACAAACAAACAAAAAAATAAATAAATATATTTACACACATCCCTCACGTCGTTCTTTTATTATAAGAATGATAGTTCTAGTGCTATAAATTTCAGTTAGATTACTATTTCATTGACTTGTTATCCTCATCAAATTTCACTAAAAGTCATTAAATCAATACTATTTACTCCACCTAAAACTCGATTCATTTCAGAACCGGTGCCCCCTGAATTCCTGGTTGACTTCGGAAAATCTCCGGTGGTCCGTATTTGGCGCATGAGATGAGATATCCTGGTGGAGATTGTACTTCTGATATTTGGATTTAACTTTTGATTTTTAATAACGTGGATTAATTAACTAAAAATTCGCAAGAACTCTGATAACATGTGAATGAAACTTGAATCTTTTTATATTGCACAGTGTGTTTTTACTGACGTTCACAGATCTTAACCTAGGGTAGAAGTTCAGGATCGAACAGATATATTTCACGAAGGATACTGCTAATCACCTGAAAAACAACATTATTGTTACTGACTGACTTAGCACAAAACAATAAACCGTTTGAAACTGTGAAATTTATCTTATTCTTGGAGAAACCCTCGGTTTCCTGAACTCGAGTTCAATATCTTATCACCCTATTACCACAAAATATCGCAGAATAATAACAAAATTATTGATTTTTTTTTCAACTTTTTCTGTTTCGATAACTCGTCATGATTTGCCCGGTGTCTTCATAGGCAGTATTCCTTCTTTATGAGGCGTTCTGTGAGGGCAGTGCCCGGAAAAATGCCTGGAACCTATTGATACTTCTTGCAGTAGGTATATAGGACCCCCTGAACACGATGGGTTTTTAGTTTTTGGCTCGGCCCCTTTTCCAGCAAGCCACGCCCACTTTCAGTCCGAAAACAAACTTTTTTTAAAGCTATCGATGTCTAGTTTTCAGAAATCAATAGAAGACACTTTCAGAAGCATTTTCACAGTTCAAATCAACTCCAGCTCCAAGAAGTGTGCAGTGACCTGAAGGTCACTGCTCATTGAAAATGTGCTCATCCAATCCAATTTGATTGTTGAGACCCAGGGACAAGATTCTGGAATTTTTAAGTTTGGTTACAGCCAAGAATAAAAAACTCGGATACGCCTATTTATGAAAAGTTATTGAAACAGTAATGAAATTAATCTTGAAATCGTTATACATGCACTTCTTTTACTGGCCCCTCCAACTCACGTGCAATCATCCTTATTCACTTTCTTCGGATTGCAAACATACTTCCCTCCATCTCCACTCTCTCCAATTCTCACTTTATTCACACAAAACGCCTCTTCTTTTACTTTCGAATAGAAATCCTTGTTATCCATGGTTTTTGATGCATCCAGAAGGATCTTCTGATTCTTCAGAGCTGATTCAGATGGTGGTTTATTGCGGAGAATCGATTGAATCTCAGAAACCATTGCACGGGTTTCGGAGAGTCTTAGGTCTGAGATATTGTTGTTTTTTTCAGTTTCAAGTTGTTTTTTTTTGGTCGAAAAATCTAATATTCGTGTTACGACTTCTGAAATCGGAATTTATTTTCAGTTTCAAACATCTGATTTTTGATGGAAACCTGACAAATTTTAGTGTGTGTCCCCTCTTTTTTCACAAAAAAGCTAACCTGTTTCCCCAAGAGTGAGTAGATTAGAAATGGTGATCATGAGGACCAGGAAGATGAGGAAGACACTCAATGAGCCGGAATTTGCGTTCATCTTTCTAGGAGCAGCCGTCCAAATGAAGGGGAAAAATCTGAACTGATTTCGATTTGGGGGGAAAACTGAAGAAAAAAAGGAGACACGTGGCGATGACAGAGAAAGAAAGAAAGTTGGAGACGGAAGGGGGAGAAACGTCACGGGAAATAATCAGTGATTTTTTTTGGGTGGGGGAATACTCGTGAATTCAAGCCACGTGAATTTTTCAAGGAGGATTTCATGGGGATTTGAAACAGGGAAAAATTATAAAATCCTAGGGAACCGTATGGACTGCAGATGTGCTCTGTTGAGATTGGATCCACCTCTCTTATCAATGGAGCGCATCTGCATTTATACTGTTTCCCACACGAGACATGTAGAACGAATTTCAAACAGAAGACTAGTCATGACGGCTCATGGTTACAAAACTTCAAAACTGATAAAAACAGAAAATTTTAGAAAAGTAAAAAATCGCATTTGCAAGATGTTGTTTTATCAAATTTGCTATGTTTTTTCTGGTGTCTTTATAAGAATTTTCGTCGCAACAAATAATATAATCAGCACAGAAAAAAATCTTGGTCTATACAAACAGGTATATATGTTAGCAACACATACCGCAAATACTGTTATAGAAGCCCATGAGCTTCTATTTTTCGAAGAGGTCCTTAGGGTGGGCCACCACATCAGGCATGAACAAAGCCGCGTTGCGGTTGCGTCGCGTCATTAATGTACCACATTCCCAATACTACAAAATTCTCTGTTTCAAAGTGTCTAGGAAGTTATTAAAGTAAAACGTGTTCTTAATAGTTAAGCGTCTTTCTGATCCAACTGGCCCTAGTCAAAAACCCTCCCGTTGCAATCACATTTGAATTGAATCCCTCTCTCAAGCATATATTCCAGCTTCGACTGTTTGCACATTTTCAGGTCCCATTTAATCGTTCCGTGCCTAAATTCCGACCGGATCTACGTGATCAACGTGGAAGATGAACGCAATATCTACCTCCAACACACAATTGAACCCTCTAAACTCCATGCTCTTAACCTATCCTTCCCTCATACTTCTCACTGTCTAGCTGATGGAAACATCATGATAAGTACACTGGGAGAAGCCGATGGAAAACCTTCTGGAAACTTTTTACTATTGGATGGAAAGACATTTGAACCCAAGGGAACATGACCAGCAGATGGGGAGGTTGTCCCTTTCAATTATGACTTTTGGTATCAGCCAAGGAGGAATATCATGATTTCGACGGAATGGGGATCACCAAATCATATCAAGAAGGGGTTTAATCCAGGTAGCCTATTGTCCATATTATTGCGTTCAATAAAATGTCTCCAACAATAAAACATCAATGAAACTGAATTTATTTCAGCTCACGTCCCCGAAGGATTGTATGGAAACAGTGTGCACATATTTGAGTGGGACTCCAAGAAACACCTCCAAACAATTGATTTGCCAATGCCTCATGGAGCACTTCCATTGGAAGTTCGATTCCTGCATGAGCCAACCAGTGAGAATGCATTTGTTGGATGTGCACTTGGGTCTGCTATTTATAGAATTCATCCGGATGAGCAAGTAAGTGGACAGCTCCGATTAGTGAAACACCAATAAAGTAGCAATTTATGAATCTCACGAAATTGTTTTTTTTTTCAGAATCCCTCATCTCAAGTCGCTACCATGGTCTCTGCAATCCCATCAAAAAAAGTCAGTGGCTGGTGCCTTCCTGAAATGCCAGCCCTCATCACAGACATCCTTATATCAATGGATGACAGATTCCTATATGTCTCCTGTTGGCTCCACGGAGATATCCAACAATATGACATTTCAGATCCAGTGAATCCTAAACTGAATTCTCAAGTCTATATTGGAGGAAGTATTCATTCTGAATCTGAAGTGAAAGTGTTGGATGAGGATCATGAAGTAATCCCTGCATTGTATGTGAAGGGAAGGAAGATCGAGGGAGGACCACAGATGTTACAATTGTCACTGGATGGGAAGAGGCTGTATGTGACGACTTCGCTCTACAAGAAATGGGATGATCAGTTCTATCCAAGTCATACGAAGTGAGTTTTCGTAGTGCTGCGGGGTAAGAAGGGGGATTGTTAATTTTCTGATCTGAATAAAAATAACACTGTTGTGAAACATATAAAAAGCTAGTTGAAGATCATCGAATTCAATTAGATTACTATTTCATTGACTTGATATCCTCATCAAACTTCACACAACGTCATTAAATCAATACTATTTTCTCACCTAAACTTTGATTCATTTCAGAACCGGTGCCACAATGCTCCAAGTCAATATTGATCCAATAACTAGAAAGATGGAACTGAATACTGAATTCCTGGTTGACTTTGGAAAAATCTCGGGTGGTCCGTATTTGGCTCATGAGATGAGATACCCTGGTGGAGATTGTACATCTGATATTTGGATTTAACTTTTTGCTCTTGACATTTATAATGTTTTAATTAACGGAACTCTTGCAAGAACTGTGATAAGATGTGAATGAAACTTGAATAATTTTTCTATTGCATAGTATTTTTACTGACGTTCATAGGGGTAGAAGTTCAAAATCGAACAGATATATTTCACGGAGGATACTGCTAATCACCTGTAAAACAACATTATTGTTACTTACTGACATAGCACAAAACAATGAGCCGTTTGAAACTGTGAAATTTATCTTATTCTTGGAGAAACCCTCGGTTTCCTGAACTCGAGTTCAATATCTTATCACCCTATTACCAAAAAATACCGCAAAATAATAACAAAACCATTATTTTTTTTTTTCAACTTTTTCTGTTTCGATAACTCGTCATGATTTGCCCGGTGTCTTCATAGACAGTATTCCTTCTTTATGAGGCGTTCTGTGAGGGCAGTGTTCGGAAAAATGCCTGGAACCTATTGATACTTCTTGCAGTAGGTATATAGGACCCCCTGAACACGATGGCGTTTTTAGTTTTTGGCTCGGCCCCTTTTCCAGCAAGCCACGCCCACTTTCAGTCCGAAAAAAAACTTTTTTTTTAAGCTATTGATGTCTAGTTTTCAGAAATCAATAGAAGACACTTTCAGAAGCATTTTCACAGTTCAAATCAACTCCAGCTCCAAGAAGTGTGCAGTGACCTTCAGTTTCATTGAAAATGTGCTCATCGAATCCAATTTGATTGTTGAGACCCAGGGACAAGATTCTGGAATTTTCAAGTTTGGTTACAGCAAAGAATAAAAAAACTCGGTTACGCCTTTTTTTGGAAAGTTATTGAAACAGTAATGAATTCAATATTGAAATCGATATACATGCACTTCTTTTACTGGCCCCTCCAACTCACGTGCAATCATCCTTATTCACTTTCTTCGGATTGCAAACATACTTCCCTCCATCTCCACTCTCTCCAATTCTCACTTTATTCACACAAAACGCCTCTTCCTTCACTTTCGAATAGAAATCCTTGTCATCCATGGTTTTTGATGCATCCAAAAGGATTTTCTGATTCTTCAGAGCTGATTCAGATGGTGGTTTATTGTGGAGAATCGATTGAATCTCAGAAACCATTGCACGGGTTTCAGAGAGTCATCTGAAAAAAAAGGTCTGAAAAAATTAATAAGTTTCAATTTGTTTATTTTTGGTAGGAAAATCTATTATTCCTGTTCGGACGGCTGAATTGAGTCGATTTATTTTCAGTTTCGAACATGTGATTTTTGAGGAAATTTTGAACAATTTTAGTCTATCTCTGTTCTTTTTTCGCAGCAAAAGCCAACCTGTTTTCCCAAGAGTGAGCAGATTGGAAATGGTGATCATGAGGACAAGGAAGATGAGGAAGACACTCAATGAGCCGGAATTTGCGTTCATCTTTCTAGGAGAAGCCGTCCAAGTGAAGTGGAAAAGACTGAACTGATTTGTATTTGAGGGTAATTGATTGAGGGTAAAGAAAGAGACAAGTGGCGATGACAGAGAAAAAAAAGAAAGTTGGAGACGGAAGGGGGAAAAAGGTCACTGGGAATAATCAAGGGAGTATTTTTTTGGGTTGGGGAAAATGCAGAGAACAGCCACGTGAATTTTGCAAGGAGGATTTCATGGGGTTTTAAAACAGAGAAAAATGATAACTCTGGCGGACCGGGTGGAGTGCAGACGCGCTCTATTGATATTGGAAGCCAACTTTTTTTTCATTCAAACGTATGTGCATTTACACTCCTCCCCACACTATACATATAAACAAGTCTCCAAGATAGATCTTTATATTATCATAAAGGCCTATGGTTACAAAACTTCAAAACTGAAGAAAACAGAAAATTTTAGAAAAGAAAAAAAATCGCAGTTTTAAGATGTTGCTTTATCATCTTGGCAATTTTATTTCTGGTTTATTTAGCAAATCCGTGACGCAGAAAATACTATAATCATCACATAAAAGTGAGTTAGAGACACACAAATAATATTCCTACCGATATGATTTATTCACAAAAAATACAATAGATAGGCATGATGGAAAGCAAATATATGTTGACTGATTCAATGATGTTTTTTTCTCCCAACAAGAATAAAATCTGAACATGATTTAACAGGTTTTCAAGAAAAAGCCACTCGTTTTCCAAAATTTCTCATTTATTCAAATCATGCATCCCAATGCTCTGAGCATTATTTCTTGGACTATCCTTCTCTATCCCAAATGATTATATCTAGATTAACTTTCAGTTTTTTTTCAATTCGAACAATGCCTGATCCTCTTTTAACATTATGAAATCTGCTTTCATTCTTTCCTGAGCTTCCTGCAACAGTTGAATAATTTCCCAATTTTAAATAATTCTCTTTATTCAGTTACAACTTTATATTCATTTTCTTTGCTGAAGTCAATATTTTCCTGTTGCAAGAAATTGAGATTATTGATTGTTTTATCGCTGTTTCGGTAAGGAGCGGCTAAAATCGGCAAGAACTGCTAGTAATTCTTGATAATTACATGAGTGTTCAATAATCTTACAGTTTCTTATTCATAATTTATACATTTTCGAAATTGGCTTTTTACTACTCTCCTCTAGTTGGGTTCTAACTGTTCCACAGCCAGTTCGAAAAACCGTTCTCATGGTAAACCTGTTTTGAGGTATACAAAAAATAAAAATAAAACAATGCAACCTGCAATGATTCTCAAAATGCATTTCAGAATTATCAACGTCTTAAAACAGTACAAATAAAACAGAACAACTTCGAATTTTTTGAGCAGAATTTACTGACATAAAGAACTTTGTTATTTTCTAGACAAGAACGTCTGATGAAACTAAACGGTCAATCACCCAAAAATATGAATTGTATGAAACGTTTTACTGTTTTCGATCGACAATGAATGACATCAAGTTTATTTAGTTCAATTTTTTTACCCTTCTGTAGAAACTGCTTTTCATAAAATTTCAAAGCGATTCCTAATTAATCCGTTTGTCAATTGTTTATAATTGATTCCACATCCCTTTTTTTCGAAATAACTTCTAGGTTATTATGATAGACAAGAGATAAAGATTTTTTCGCAACAAGAACTATGATTAAATGAGCTTTTCTGTCGGTAATCCTAAAATGATATTGACTTGCTGGAGGTGTGATTCGGTAAAGGAAACATGATATTTTTGGAAAAAACATTTTAATTGTCGAAGTCTTAAAACGTGACGAATTAAAAAAAAAAGAATTTCTAGTTTTGGGACTTTTTAAAATTTCTTACCGATTCTAGATGTTTACATTTACCTACTTATTGAACATGTATTATTGCAATGAATGCTGCCAGAGTGCATCGCATTTTCTAGAAACAGTACCATATTGTCATGAAACTGGTTTGAAAAATCGTGAAAAAAACCTACTCACATAAATATGGACTGAATATATACAAAATTAATTTTTTAAAAAGAACTGAAAAATTCGCAAACAATTTGTTTTCCAAAATTCACAGTTACATGAATCTGATATCCGCATTCAACTGACTCCACTCTCTGATGCATGCGTACTTGACAGTACCAAACAAAAAAGTTTGATAGTATTCCGAACCCCCCCCCCCCCCAGTGATTTTCAGTCTTTGCTGAGAAACTTGGTACCCTATCGATCATTATTTCGTGATAAAAAGACCTGCAATTTAATAGAACTTGTGGAAAAGTAAGCGCACGAATTACGAATTTGAGTTTTGCATTATTCATCGTTAACAGTCTCAGCTTGCGACACAGTTTTAGAGGGTTTTTTGCATTGTCAAGAACCGTGCAACTATTAGGTTGAGTCCAAAGTCTTGCACCAAAATTAATTTTTTGTTCTAGAAAGTTCTGGAATTTTCTGGAATTTTCCTGAACATTATATTATGGTAGCACATTCTAGAAACTTCCATCTGTAGAATATATAAGCGCGCAGCTCTTCCCGCTAGACAAGAATGTCAACACTAAGTAAAGAACAACTTCGAGCTATTGTCTACTACGAATTCCTCCAAGGCCACAGTGTCGCCGAAGCAACTGCCAATATCCACGCTGCGTTCAAGGAAGATGTACTAAGTCGATGGACAGTCAATCGATTCTTCAATCGTTTCCAGTCCGGAGATATTTCGTTCGAAGATCAACCTCGTTCTGGACGCCCATCTGTTCTGAATGATGATGATATCCGTGAAGCCCTCAAATGCAATCCGAATGCCAGCACACGTGAATTGTCAATGAAGCTTGCCTGTTGCCAAACTACCATTGTTCGACATCTTGAGGCTCTTGGTTACAGAAAAGTTGTGTCGACATGGGTCCCTCACGAACTTCACCCTTTTCAGTTGGCAGCAAGGGTAAGTGTCTCTCAGTCATTGCTGCTCCGTCCGCACAGGAAGGATTTGTTCCGGCAACTGGTTACTGGTGATGAAAGCTGGGTTCTGTATGTCAACCATACACGAAAGAAATCTTGGCTCCCTCGCGGAGAACCACCACCAAAAGAGCCAAAGCCAAATCTTCACGAAAAGAAGGTATTGCTGTGCTGTTGGTGGGATATGAAAGGAATGTTATACTGGGAACTGTTGCCATCGGGTCATACGGTTACTGCTCAAGTATATGCATCTCAACTTCAGAAGTTGGCCGAAAAAATTAGGGAGAAAAGAGGAAAAAGAGTTCAAACTACCCTACTCCATGATAACGCAAGACCGCACGTGGCGAAGTTGACTCAAGCAAAAATCGACGAACTGGGCTGGGAAGTTCTCCCTCACCCTCCTTATTCTCCGGACTTGGCTCCCTCCGACTACCACTTGTTCCGTGCTCTGAAGGCTCATCTGCGTGAAAAACGATTCAACGACCAGAGTGAACTGCAAACTGACATCGCACAATTCTTTGATGCGCAGCCGCCAGAGTTCTGGGCTGCTGGTATTGAGAGTCTAGTAGATCGTTGGACTTATGTTGTTGATCATGATGGCGAATATGTTGTAGACTGATAATGGTTTAAAATAAAGTTTTAAAAAAAATTTGGAAACTGTGTTCTTGGTGCAAGACTTTAGACTCAACCTAATACAAAAGTCGTGATGTTTTTTGAATGGCTATTCATAGCTTTATAAAGATATTTTTCAGAATTCACAGTTCCATGAAATTGATCTCCACACCTGTTGTAAGTGTCAATCGCTTACTAACAAACATTTAGATACTCGGGCAAATTTCATTTGAATGCATTAAATCTTGTGATTCTTCGTAGAGCATACTGCCAAATAAGGAGCAAAACCGATACGGTATGGAAAATAATAAAAAACATCGGACTTTCCGGAAAATTGTGTATAACAGAGCCGAAGGTTTTTTTTTCTTTCTTCTTGAAACAGTGATTTCTTTTTCAACTTTTTCTGTTTCAATAGCTCTTGATTTTTAGTTTTGAAGAGGGGACTGTTGGTTAATGGTATATTAATTTGAAATTGTGCTAGATTAATATATCATGGAAATTATTTATAAACTCTCCAGAAACATGTTCATAGTTTTCTGAACCCATTGCAACAGTCAAGTTTTACTGTTTTGAGGATTTCATCAATCGTCGTCAGTAATATTATTTTCGCTAGAACCACTCAATCGAGACTAGACCCATTGAATTGATAAGGGTGATGGAGAAGAAGAACTGACAGTCGATTGATTTTCTAACTGTTATTTTTAAAAAATTTTCAGAATTGTTTTTTATATATTGTGTTATAGACAATTGATTTTTCATGAAATACAGCTTCATGGCAAATTTATCACATAGGATCTTTGTTTATGCTAATAATGCAATGAAAAACAAAAAATGTCCTGATCGAAACAGCAAAAACTTGATTTTTTAGGAAATTATCCAGAATACATCATTATTGTGTTCTGTTTTTTGTTGCACTTTTCTCGAAATTACTCGATTTTTTCGGTAAATGCTTTTTCGTTGTGTTATGTTCAAACTACCAGCTCAAAAAATTTATCGAGTGTCTATAGGCGTCATGAAACAGAAAATATTTTATTAATGATCCATAAAAATGAACAAATACCGGGTTCAAAAATTCAATTGGTGTTGATTCTTAATCTATAATGACACAAATGGAAATCTACTTAATACCCCATATATTTTACGTGCCGATCCCTTATAAATTCTCCGGAACAGAAACGAAAATTTTTTCACAGTTTCAGAAAAACCATAACTCGAACTAACTATTCCTAAATTCGTTCCTTGCTTTACTTCATTCATGCTCTAATTCGAGCTCCATTTAAAATTCCAACAAAAATATACAGAATGACCCCTACCTGCAAATCCAAATGTCATGACGGACCTGGCTATGCCTCCCCTCAAGATGCCATCAAAGGACACAGAGAAGAAGTGTTGTTTGTGACTGCTCCACACGCTGCTGATGGTCCGGATGCTATATTTACAGTGGATGTCAATCCGAGCACTGATAAGTATTGTCAGGTAAGTGAAAATTAGGAAATCGGTGGGAGAAAACTAGTTGGGAAATATCTTCTGTTTCCATATTGTGACATGATTTTATTAACAAAAAAATTCCCTCGATGGAGGTATCATACATCCCAATTTGCTAATTGTAGTTCTTAGGATTTCTTTTTTTACTGTCCCATGAATTTCAAAACAATGAAGTTACTTGTCGTCTACAATAAATTTTACCAAAGTTCTAAGCAATTGTTTTCAGTGACAAATTACTGAATCATAAACTTCTCGAAACGGAAACTTTCATTTTCAAATCTTTACTATTAACAATCACCGCTTTCTGTGTGTCTGTATGTATGTCCGCGATGATAGCGCCGCTCTTATCGGTCCGATTTTCAGGAAAATTTCACATTCCGAAAGAGAATATCCCCGCGAAGACGCAGGTTTTTTCCGTTTTCGATTTGGAGCTCTCTGGAGCCCTGTGCTAAGATAGGGGCTCTACGCAGAGAAAGAGGGCGGAGTCTTTTCTCACACGAAACATAGCGGGCCGCGGAACCCGGGAGATGTCGGCTGCGCATTTTAATGACATTCGCGTCAGCATTGCTGGAGTTTAAACTCAACAGAGCGATGGGTTGCAGTATGTGGGATGAAAACCACACATTCTTGATTCTCACATCGAGAGAAGGAAAAAAACAAAATTTTGGAAAAGAAAAAGTTTGAGAACTCTAAATAGTCTTGAAAAAAAGCGCGCTGCATTCAGGCGTAGTTTATCGAAGAAGAAGCTTCATCTCTGAAAAGAACTTTTCCAAAACGTTTTGAATGAAAATTTGAATTCATTAAGTATGAATCAAGGCTCAGTCATATGGGAAATCCGCATAGGAACAAGCACAAAGATAAAATCATTGGCTTTTTTTTGCGGAAAGACGCCGTTTCTGATTTGAAAATCCTAATTTCAATGAAATCATTGAGAAACTCGAGGTTCACTAACCAAAACCATTTTCCGAAAAAAAAACTCATGAATTCACTATCACATCATTTTTGAGAAATCAGACCAACCAGGCCGAATCGGGCTTATCCGATTTTCGAGCCAGCTAGAATCGGGCCTAATCAGATCAATGCAGCCCTAACAGGTAGAATTGTATCTGATGGGATCAAATCGTGTTAATAATGAGAAAATCAACAAATATAGTTTTTGTGATTGGCAACTTCCGAGTGAACTCACCCGTTCCGCGTGGAGCAAGAAGATCTTCTTGTGTCATTAAATCTTTGAAAAAAGGTGAAAAGTTGTGTACATATTATTGTATCTGGAATCACTAATGAAAATGTTTTCCAATCTATTATTTGTATTTTTTAGAATTCCTGTTTTTACTGTTTCATGAATTTCAGAAAAAATAAGTTATTTGGCACCCTGTATTCTTTCATACGCGAACGCAGTATTCAAATTGTTTACAAGGACAAGTTTTTTCATATGGTTCAAAATATGTTATTGGTGAAGCTCATATTTCTAAATATTATGGTGGTTCAGAATTCGTGCTTGTCCACAATATCATTGATAGGCTTCTGACGACCGAATCTATTCAACAATAAGTTTGGTCAGAAAATTTTCTGTTTTCCTAACATCATATAGACTCCATAGATATTTTCGAGTGCTAATCCAGGTGGTACCTCAATTTTAAAAAAATTGGTATAACAACTATAGGTAGAGACCGCAATGAAAGGATGCGGGGCGACGATTTTTTTCTCCCTAGCGGTGCCTCGCGGTATTTGATGTACTGTATCAGGGGTTAATGGAAGACAATCCTAGTCAGATCTATTTTGTCTTCATAGAATCGAGTGTGTAGAATTCGATGGAATAACTTATTTCCCACAATTTCAATTTGTTAAGGCAGAAAAAACGAGAAAGAGGCAAAAGTTGGCAAGACTTTTCTAAAAGTTCATAGAAAACCTCTCATAAATACTCGTTTCGGGGGATTTCTATATGGTTTCCGGTAGATTTTGGTACGGTGAATTCGATTATGTAATCAGATTCTCACCCGGAGTTAGCCGAAAAAAGTTATACTCATCCAAACTTCAACAAGAGATATATCAAAATCTTCAGTGATAACCACAACTTTTTAACTCTTATTCTTTTAGAAGAACATCTTAAGTACTCAGGAATCAATTTTCATGAAGTTTGCATCACTTTGAGCACTTTTCTTACTTATCCGAAAAACATTATTTGGAAATTCTCGCAGTTTTTCGAAGATTTAGGTCTGATGCCGGTTTGTTTCGGCAGTTTTCTCTTCGGATTCGGATTCTACGTCCAATTTTGGACCATTTCCTTTTCACAAAATATTCGCGCGAGTTAGCCGAAATTTTTTATTCATGCTCAAAACCCAAAAAATCTACAAATTTTTACTCAAAAAGGCGTCGTAGATGACGACTCCCGTCGTCGCCATCTAAGGGCCCTCTCTTTGCCGCCGCGTCTCCGCAGTTGTGGTCTACTGGTAACGCACTCCGACGGCGATCAACCGGCGGGGGTTCAACACCGCACGCCGCACACTCCCCTCTTTTTCTTCTCCGAAGGCAGCGCGCAAGGAGAAAATCAGTACTAACGGTTTGCTCACTAAACGAGCTGTATCTCGAGAAGTAACGAATATTTTTTCAAAAAATTTTGGGAACATACTTAGATTTGTATAAGGAAGGCATCGATGTAAAAAGAATTTGAAAATATTCACTTTGAAAATTATGTTGTGGTCCCTAACTATAGGCTCTCTTTTAGTTCAGGGGTCCCTTGAAAAAACAGGGGTCCCTTGAAGGGTCAGAAAAAAAATAGGGGTCCCTTGGGGGGTCGAAAAAAATAGGGGTCCCATGCCATCCTCGGAAAGTCCAGAAAAAAAATAGGGGTCCCTTGAGGGGTCGGAAATAAAATAGGGGTCCCATCCCAAAATTGAAAGTCCAAAAAGAATAGGGGTCCCATGACCTCACAATGTCAGAAGCACGAATTTAGTCAATTTTAGTGAAAAAAATGCCTGTTGATGGCGTTCCATTAATCATTATTGGTGTTTCGACTATAAAGAGCGGTATTGACTTCATGCTGTGCTGATCAAATGATAAAATATCTCGGCTAATACAATTTTGAGGAAAGATAATACATTGAATGATAGGAAGTAACTGATTAAACAAAATTATGGGAGTACCCGACTGATACAGCTGAACTCACCCAGCTAAATGCTGATTTCGTTGCTGTAACTATGGCTTACTTGTTTTACTGCAACTACAGTGATTGAGAAAACTAATGCCTGCCTTCACTACCGCGCCTCACTTGCAAACTCAAGCATAAGTGTAATTAGCCCCTTACAGTCGAAGCCTGCGTACATTATTTTGTATATTTATTTTCCTAAGCCTTTCTCAAAAGTAAAGTTTTGAAAATCTCGAACTGCTTCCTTCCGCTGCTTGCATAACAACTGTTTCTAATAAACTTTTATACTAACATATCTGAAGTACTACACACAATATACATCTCTCAATGCTATTCCCAATCAAAACACCAATAATGATTAATGGAACACCATCAACAGGCACTTTTTTCACTAAAATTGACTAAATTCGTGCTTCTGACATTGTGAGGTCATGGGACCCCTATTCTTTTTGGACTTTCAATTTTGGGATGGGACCCCTATTTTATTTCCGGCCCCTCAAGGGACCCCTATTTTTTTTCTGGACTTTCCGAGGATGGCATGGGACCCCTATTTTTTTTCTGACCCTTCAAGGGACCCCTGTTTTTTCAAGGGACCCCTGAACTAAAAGAGAGCCCAACTATTTCATAACTTTGTTTGGATTTCGCATTCTCTAAAATTGTTTCTGCTTCGATACGTTTGCAAATTGCTAATTCGGAAACTTGTTAAAATATGTAACGTTTATGAAACATCAAAACAAACAAGCTAGTTGTAGGAAGTCAAATTTGATAAGTTCACGATTTCATAGTTCTATAAACTCAAATCCCTCCATTTTCATCGATTCAGTCTTAACTGAAATCTTCAATCATTTCTGAACCGGTGCCATGTTGCTCTAAGCCAATACTAATCCAAAATCGTTGTGCATCAAATTTAATTAGATTACTGTTGTATATATTTGATATTTGCTTCAATTATTCATCCCTGACCGATACCACATTCATTCATCGTCTAACTGGGAAGATGAAACTGTATACTGAATCCATCTTTGATTTTTTTATCGATGATGAGTAATTCGAACTTCCTCTCAAAAAACGTAAAACGAACACAGAATCCATCAGGTCAACGAATCGAAAGGCAGAAAGAGTCTGCGGGAGTTTGTGTTTTATAGTCAGCACCACAACGTGCGGCTGGCGGGGAGGAGAGTGCAAATGATGACGAAACTAGTCTGAGAGAAGAGATGGAAAAGAAATGGGTATAATTAGGGGAAAGCAGTTTGGTCGATTTCTACAACAATGGTCCCTTACAAACTATCGTACTTCTCGGTCCGTGGAGCCGGAGAGATTGCTCGTCAAATCTTCGTCTATGCCGGAGAAGAGTTCGAGGATAACAGAATCTCAAAGGGGGAGTGGTCAGCGATCGAGCCAAGTGAGTTAGTGTATCGGACATGTGTATTCAAAACCGATCAAACTAACGTAAAACTAGACCAAACACACTTCCAGACACCCCATTCGGACAAGTTCCAATTCTTGAAGTTGACGGAAAGGTTTTTGCACAATCTCATGCCATCTCTCGTTATCTTGCTCGTCAATTCGGAATAAACAGAAAAAGTGCTTGGGAGGAGGCTCAAGTGAACGCTATCGCCAATCAATTCAAGGATTATCTCAATGAGGTACGCCCATACTTCATGGTCAAGGTGGGATTCGCCGAGGGAGATGTTGAGGCTCTCGCCAAGGACGTCTTGCTTCCAGGATTCAAGAAAAACTACGGATTCTTTGCCAAATTCTTGAAGTCTTTGGGATCCGGATATCTGGTCGGGGACTCTTTAACCTGGGTTGACTTGCTTATCGCTCAACACACTGCTGATTTGTTGGCTGATGATGAATCTCTTCTCAACGAGTTCCCACAATTCTAGGCTCATCAGGAGAAGGTTCACTCGAATGCCAACATCAAGAAATGGTTGGAGAGTCGTCCAGTTTCTTCATTCTGAATTAATTATTCTTGAAAAATGGTCCCGATTTTTTACTTTTCGCATTGATAATCAAAATGAACATTGCATCAATCGAAAAAGTGCTGGGATCAGCTTAAAATTGTAACTCACATTGTTGAATTACAATCAAATTCCATTCCGTAAAATACAAATCTGTGTATTTATTTTGTTCTAGATTTGCTTATAAACTACGTTCTCAATCTGCAAATGGCAGTCGGCTCTATTTTTTATTTACTGTTTCCTCAACTTGAGAAATGAATACTCACTTATGAAGCACATTTTTAGACTATATAATGACGAAAAAAACTCGTATTTCAAGATAACGCGGAGATAACACTCACAATAGACCGATGAAACAAGATACTTACTTAGCTACCAAATCTATTTTCTCATTAATTGTTGTGGGAAAAATTACAGTTTTCTTGACGGCACATAGAAACTGATAAATTTTTTGAGTGATCCGTCTGAGCGTGTAGATGCTTATAGAATCAAAAAAATGTTAGAACTGTTTTACAGTTTTGTAAGGTTTCGAGTTTTCTGAAATGCTACCTGTTCTAATAACTCCAAATTATGACTTCATCTACTATCATTCTAATCTTTCTGCGACAGTTTTTCTGAAAGCCGATCTCAAAATAAGAAAAATATTAGAATTATACTGAAGGAACGCTCAAAGTTTTCAAGTCTTCATAATATATTGAAACAGAACTTTTTCTGTAGCGATATGACGTTAAGGTGTTGTGCAAACAAAATTTGCATTCATGACTATCCTAATTTTTTGATTTTTTTTTCATACAAGACTCTTGAAGGAGGACTGAAGTCACATTTTTGTATAGCCCCCAAGTAACTGGAGTCTCCTCGACTCGAGATTAGTTCACGGCGCCAATCAATGCGATTTCAAATATTTCATTTTATTTTTGATCGTTTTTCAATTTTTTTCAGTATTTTATCTATTATTCTTTGGTTTTTAGTGTTTAAAGTGGAGAAATAACATATAAATACTGGAAAAAATTGAAAAACGAGCAAAAATGAAATGAAATATTCGAAATCGCATCGATTGGCGCCGTGTAATCCTCTCGGAGTCGAGGAGACTCCAGTTACTTGGGGGCTATGCATCTCGTTTCAGAGCGAGTTTTGACATATGCTCCAAGAAGAAAATGTTCATAGAAAAAGCAATTACGCCGGAATAATAAATAAAAACTATGCAAAAAATGTGACTTCAGTCCTCCTTTAACGATTGAAGTAACTACTGAACGACTGATGGTCTTAACAGAGATCATATTTTCAGAAACATTGAAACAACTTATGTGAAACATGAATAAAAGTCCAAGTTCTGGTTGTGAATGTTTCACAAAATTGATATTTGCGTATGATTCCGTCAAGTTTCAATTATGAATCGGGACCACACTCACTTCAGAACTAACTGAAAGATTACGTGGGTTAGAATGGCAAGGTGTGGCATTATTCTCCTCTTTTTCCCCTTCACATATCTTTTACGCAACACTCTGGATCCGTTTACATTTCTTTATGAGCCCATTGCAACAGTAAAAAAATTGCTCAACTTCAGATAGTTTCCCAATCTTTTTTAGTTATGACATTTTTTATCCACTGTGAGGGAACAACATAAGGTTCCGAATCAGTTGATCAAATATCAAGAATCAAAAATATCATAATATCAGTAGTTTTGATAACGTGAACTATCAATAATATCAATAATCGATATTTTGATATTAATCAATATCAATAACAACTGATTATCAAGTTGATTTGATATTTTTCCCGCGTGTCTTATTCTCGTGACCTTTTCAACTATTTTTGGGGAACCTTCCGTTTTGCCAGCACGAAAGAAGATTTTTCAATGTATTTTTTGTGCTCGATAAGCTTTTTGGACTGTTCGAGAACAAAAAGAGCAATTAAATATTGGGGAATTAAAATATCTGCTTTCAAGATTTTCGAAACACGAAAAATTCATAATTTATGTCGCCAGAACGGCAAAGCAACCAATAATCGAAAAAAAAATGTAGACAACCTTGCAAGTACAACTGATTTAGACCGTTTGTGCTTGTGAAAACAATTTCTGAACATTTTTCTCTGGATATCAAAAAATATCAGTTCTGATATTTCTGATATTTTCCAAGTTTTGATTATCAAAAAATGTCAAATTGATGAACTTGATATTTTTGATTATCACGTAAAAAGTGAGCAGTAGTTTTTTGATATTTTTGATAATCATTTCTACAAAAATATCAGTTGATTATCAATCAGTGAATATCGATTCGGAACCTTAGAACAACACAAACCAAATTGAAGGAATGCTGTAATAGAATTGACGTTTTCATGTTGTAAGAAGCAGACATCATAATTTTTCAATAGTTTTTTCTCCCACTCTGGATATGGAGAGAAAAACTCCTATTTTTACGGTCTCATAATTCTGATTTGTTCATTCTGGATTTCTACTTGATATTCCGTTCTTATTACTCTTTCCCAAACTAATTTTCTGTAATAGTTCTCATGATAGACAAGATATGAATATTTTTGGATATATTTGGGCTTTTTGGCAATTTTAAGATTTTGAAACAAAACTTCAAAATTATCAAAGTCTTGAAACACTAGAGATTTGAAAAAAGATTCCAAAGTTTGCAATTTTTGAAAACTTTTTTCACCGATTCTGGAAGTTTAGATTGATTAACTCCCATCATTTGTGTTATTCCACAGAACCTTCTAAATATTCGCCGAAAACTGTTTCGTACTGTCTAAATTGAATGGCTGTAACATTTGACAATTGAAGAAAGAAGATATTTACATAAGGGGAGAAAACAAGGAAGATTTGATAAAACTGAACTTAGTCTACACAGCATAATCCTGAAATATTGTTTACTGAATTCATGAAATGTTTGAAAACTTTTATTTTATTCAATCGTTTCTGTACAGATACTGCCTTTTCTAAAAACTATTTTTTACAGTTTCTTATTCCCAATTAATTCAATTCGGTCAGCTGTCTTATATTCAACATCTAAATCTCTTTTGAGAATGCATTTCAAATCTGATAATAGACAAGAAATGAATCTTTCCTACCTGTTGGGATCAAGAGGTTGTACGGTACAAAAAACATAGAAGGGATGTTCTGCTTCCAAAGGATTGTTCAAATCGGTAGTTTATTCTATTGGTTCAGATTGTCATATCAAAAGTTTACCACTTCTTCGAAACTGAAACATTCTGATTTATTTTTAACAATACTTTTTTACACATCAATATTTTATTCACTTTGCCTATGGCTCTAACAAACAAAAAAAGTCAAATCTCCGTAAAAAAACAATTCTAACAATCTATGGAATCATAATATCCAATGGAGTGACTCCAAACTGCTCCATACATTTCTCATTGATCATACTGTATTCACAACAGAGTGGACACAATGGATTCACATCGACATTGAAGATTCGGAACTTGTATTTGGCAATGGTTTGGAGCATTTGAAGGTGCTTTGCCGGAGTTCCATGGATCTCGATGAAGATCTGGAAATTCAGAATTATGGAGGTGCATCCCAGCAGAATACCTACCTGACAAACAAAATACTCCTTGATAAACGGCTCTAAGCCAG
>GL380177.1:129269-146172 GCA_000143925.2 Caenorhabditis brenneri | reverse complement strand
CATCAATAAGAGCTACAAGTCATCGCAAATAGAAATTAGCATTGACTGTATCAAAAATATAAAAGTAGGTTTATCAGAAGAAGAATATGTGAATATAGTATACAATGTCATTTATATAGCAAAATGTCTGAGTCTCTCGAGTTCTGTTAAATGATTCATTTTTCGAATTTTCAACAGTAAGATATAAAGGGAAGCAAGGCACATCATAATGATAAAAGCAATTATGAAACGATTCCGTGTTCGACTTTGTCTTGGCATGTTAGCAGGGAGAAAAGAAGGGAAATCGATTTTGAATTGGAGAAGAAGCTTTTCGTTGTGACGCGCGGACCGATAAAATCTTGGAAAAGAGAAGGGGGTGAAGACGGTTCGGAAGGCGTCTGCTATAGCTGGTAGCAGCTTTCTTCTTTCAATCCTACTCAGGATTTAGAAGGACATTCAGAAGGTTAAAAATCGATTTCATTCTTTGATTCAGATTATTCATTGAAGAAGATGAGAGATTACTGTAGTTTGGTCTACAAAACATTAAATGAACAAAAAATATCATTCTCTGTTTGATCGTTAGTAAATTCTATTTGTCGGATTTTTCTGATCCTTCTAAAGCTGGTGTCCGAACTGAAGGAGCAGGAGATGGTTGACTCGTAGTTGGTTGTTGCGGAGATTTCGGACTTTTCAATGGTGATGATCTTAACATTCATTTTCAAACATGTATCAATTCAGAAATTACCCAAACATTCGGAACTTTGAATCCTTGATGTTACTCGAGCAAGACTTCTGCATGGTTCTAATGGGTTTACAACTGGAAAACGACGGGATACTTCGGCAGATGAATGAACTTTTGCAGGAGCCCGAATGAATTCTTCCAGTTCTCCTTGATTCATTACTTCAATACGGTTTTGAAATGCTGAAAAATGAAGTTGGAAACTGCTAACCAAATGCGAACATACGCTGGAGAATGTCAAACTCTGTGCAAATCAATTTGTATGTGGAATCCAAGTCCTCTTCCGTACATTTTGGAGAGTTGATACACATTCGAATGACAAACTTATTTTGCAATATGCACGACGCCTGCAATTATTTTCCTTGAAATCTAAAAGCCTGTCTTCTCTACTTACAAAACTAACTTTTCCAGTCTCATTGCACCTGTACATGAGAGCTTTATTAAGCATATCATTTGCTTTGATTCTAAAGCAAATCAATCCCATTACCACCTTATTACAAACTTCAAATCTCAAATCTTTTTGAAGTATTTTTGCCATGACTTGACCTAATTTGATATGTTCTCTAATTTGATTCTGTAGGTTTTCCACTCCGAATGAACGAATCATGAACCAAATTTTAAGTGCTCCAACTCTTTGACTGGTTGGAAGTCCTTTGAATGGAAGGTCCGGATGATTTTCTAGAGAAGCAAGCTGAAGTTTGAGACGATCTCTCACCCTGAAAGCAAAATATATAGTTTCATAAATATTGAACCGGAGAATTCACCAAAGACAACAAACATCACAAACTGCAAGAATCAGTTTACTTGGTGTAGTACAGAATGAATCAGCCCAATCGATTCCTCTCATCAAACTTCTAGTCTCTGGACATATCAAAGCAGTTCCGGCATATGCAGCATCCACGTGTAACCATGTTCCATGATCTCTGCATACTGGACCCAATTCATGAAGATGATCAAATGAACATGGCCCAGATGTTCCGAAGTTTGCACATACAAAGAATGGAATCAATCCTCTTTCGATATCAGCAACCATTGCTGCATGAAGTGTATCTCCACGAAGAATGAAATTCTCATCTGTTGGTAACACTCTCATCTTAACCATTGCCACTTCAGCTGCCTTTTTGATTGAACGACGAGCCTAAAAAACGTTAGATTGCCCGGAAAATTTGAAACTTTTCTTTACATCAGAAGAGGTGTAGGCTACAAGACGAGCCAGAATATCAGAAGATCTAAGCTTCTTGTCACGTTGTTTCATTCGTTGAATCATATCAGTTCTAGCAGCAACTAGAACCAAAAAATTCGATTCTGTATCAGATCTCTGCAATTATTAACTTTCAAAAAGTTATAAAAGTTTTCTTTTACCTGCATACATCCTCCTCCACGACTACCCTCCGGAAACAAAAGAAATTCTTTAGGAAGAGCCATCATTTCACCTAACCAATCCATCATAATAACTTCAAGTTCCGTAAGAGCAGGGTTAGATGTCCAATAGAAACCAGCATCTCCAATGTGACCTCCAAGAAGATCAGCCAGAAGACAATGAAATGGATTTCCAGATGGATAAAAAGAGTGAAAATTGGGATGACTAGAATGAGAAAGACCCGGAACAATCAACTTATTATAGTCATCAAGAATGTCGTCAATATCTTCTGCTTTCATCGGAGCTTTTGTAGGAAGCAGTGCTTTTAGATATCCTGGTTTGAGAGCTGGAGAACAACGGGCGGCTCGAATGTTTTCATCTTGTCTCATGAGATATTCAACCACTTTCATTGCTGCTTTTTTGAATTGTTCTCTCGTCATTCCGTTTACATCTATCTCTTCTTTTGTTGTTTCATTTTGTTTGAATTCTTCTACTTTTTCCTTTTTTACAAACGCTTGTTCTTCACCTCCGATTGGATCAAAGTTTTTGATATGATGAATTTCAGGCATCATTACTGTAACATTTCTGAGTATTAATTCAAAAGAAAGGTTCTGTAATCTCACAAGTTTCCTTTTTGGATTCCACTGATTGACGACTTGATTCTTTTGAAGATTTCGAAGTTTGTCCTTTCTTCTTCTTCTGAAAAATACTCGACGTGGGAAATGTTGTCCAGTAATTATACCGCTTTCGTAGCCGTTTTCCTCATTTTCGGAACCCTATCCTTGTACGGTGGAGTTTTTATGATTGGAGCCAGATCTAAAGAAAATTTTTATTTTCATGATATTTAAGCAGGACGTTTACAATCAGCTTCTGGAGTGAGAAAAGGAGTTTGTCGGCTTTTTGTTTCAGAGAAATAATCTATTTCCTGAAATAAACATTAGGAATAATAGTTTTGAAAAATGACACGATTACAATTAGAAATGCAGCAGCCATGAAAAAGACCTTGATATTCAGTGGCACTTCAGGAGAAACTGAAAATCGTCAAATTAAATAGGAACTTACCAAGAATTAGATATTCAAATTCCTTGAAAACTTACACCAACATGCAACACCTTTCAGGTTCTCTATAGCGTTATCCTTTCCGAAATTGGAGTTTCCAAAAGTGAAATTAGCAGAAGATATTATTTTCTGTCTAATTTCACCCAAAAACCGATTATCGGGTCCAACAACAGCAAATGCATCTTTTTGGTCTCGTGAGCTTCGGATTTTGATCATCACTTGGCTAGTTGGATCTTTAATCACAATCTCAATTCCACGAAATTGATCATGATGCAGAAATGACGTGGCAATGACCTTTCCATTATCATCCAGTACTTCCATTTTATCCTCTGTATCAGAACAACATCCAAAAAGAGAAGCAAGTCCTGTCTGCTTATTCGAACGTTTCGGTTCGTTTCGAATGAATTTTGCAACTGCCTGAATAATACAAAACATATATTTCAAATGTTTCTACAGTATCACCTTTCTGTCTTTATTCATAACTTTTACACAGAATGGACCATCTTTTGTGATACACATAGCCGTAGTATTGACTACGTAGAACATCTGAATGTCATGAATTTTCATATTTTTTCATTCCCTCAACATACCACTCTATTATTCAAATCACAAACGATATAATCACTTTTTACTTGTTTTCTTTGCAGCGGATTGTTCATTTGTAGTCCACGAAACAGTGAGAATGCAGCTGCATTTTTCAATCGACCCCATTGAAGAGACGTGTCTGGTATAACCTGCATTCGAAATAATGATTATATTTCAATCGTCAATCGCATTATCAATTCTTTTGTCAATTCAAAAACTACCTGTTCAAAATCGGTAACAATCTCTGCAGTTCCGGTTTCTCCTTCTTCAGACATGCTTGATAATTTTTGAATGGAAAATAATCTTTTTGGAGACAGTAACTAATACTGTTAGCAATACTGAATACAGAACGGTTCAACTTTCGAAAACACGGCTGAAATATTTGGAATATTCTGACTTTTCGAAGTTCACGTTAATTTCATTAAGAAAGTATAAAATTACTCTCATAAACTCAGATAGAACAACTCCTATAACTGCTCCGGCAGGCAAAACAGAACAGAAATTGATTTCCTCTTTTCTGTCAATTAATTTATTTGTTTTCTCAATTTTGAAAACCATGATCAGTAAATACGACGTTTATTTCCATTTCGTACCGTACCTTCATTCGCTAGATATTCCACGATACCCACTCAAGAATTACATCAATTATAGTCTAATTTATACAATCCTGAGCGTCTTGAAAAACCGGATGAACAATCCAAACTCAACTTTTATCAATTTCTATGTCATGGAATTTTTTTGGAGATCTCCTTATCATGCATCCTTCTTTTCTGATCTTTCTGCACTGAAAATTATCGTTTCTTCGTCGTTTCGACTCTAGGTCATCATCAGAGTCATCAGCAAATGAATTTTTATTTTCAGAAAAATGTTAACCACAGCAGTTCTTCTCTGCAAAGATTAAAAACGGCTATCATCATTACCATGTTCTCATGTCTGTCTGACATTCCGCATACTGGCGAAGCTGCATGCCTTGATTTTGAAAGATTTCGTTTTCAACACGGAAGAAGAAATAAACAAACGTGTGTTCCAAAAGTCATCTGAACAGTTTCCAACACATTCCCAATCAGCGTTCTCAGGGAACCATCAATGTTGTTCTATTGATTAGTTCTACTTCATGGTACCTACTATATGAATCATCATGGGAAACTTTTGGTAGTTCAGGAATGTATCTAGATACAGCAACTTTTTAAACTTTGCCTGATCCGGAGTATTCCTTCTTCCATCATTTTGACTCTACCGAATTTCCGTATTGTAGTTATTTCATGTTCATTCTCTTCTAGATATAGTTTTGTTACTAACCCGCATTGTTTTTCCTTTACCCACTAATTACCATTTTACCGTTGAAAATCTGGAACAAGTCGAATTCCATTGCATCCAAAACTCAATGAAATATCATATTTCTGATCACTTGTGAAGTATCACGTTTCTATTGAATATAGCATTAGGAATCAAAATCGTTTATATGAGAGGTCGAGTGAGTTGAAAAAATAATATTCGGATCATTAATCAGAACAAGAAAAAGGAAAACAGGATAAACATCGACACCGTGTATTTACAAATTCAGAAAACCCTTCGTTGAATCAGATTTTTGATGTGAATAAAACGAGACCAATTGGCCTTGCTTTTTTTCTCAAATGACGTCGTGCGCCTTTTTTCTCTTGTTTCGTTGCAATGAAGATGGTTCACCTTCTCTTTCTCTCAACAGCACACTTTCTTCAACACGGGCGAAGATCAATGACACACTCGTTGCACTCATCTCTTCTTCTTCTTCTTTGATGGGCGGGGCTCGTTTTCTTTATTTTTTTTTCTCGCCGCCCCTATTCTCTCTTTCTCTTTTTCTGTTTGCCACACACCCCCTCCCTGAAACGCTATCTTTCGCTTGCAGTTTCATCGCTCTCGCCATCCTGGTTGCGCGTTGTCCTGTAAACAGTATTGTGTGGAGAGGCTCCCTCCCTTTTTGAAATTGCAATGTGGCGTCCGTCCCCGGGACGAGCTTTTCACGGCCTAGAAACTAGGCAAGAATACGGGCGACATCTAAATTTTAGGACAAACTAGCTTTGCACTTTATTTTCATTCTTCCATTCATTTGCAACATCATAGTTTTTGTATGAAAAACTACAGTATGAATTATAGAATTTAAAACTCATTTTGAACTGCCGCCGTAAAAATTTAAAGGGTCATGCATATCGCTGTGAGACCTTCTCTTCAAGCCCCCAATTTTATTTTTTTCTCTTCGTTGCACAATTTTGGTACTTTTGTGTTATGACGCAACGTATTTCATATTTGTTATCAAACTTATGTTTTTTTTCAGGTAATGTTGAGCACGCTCGCCAGAGGCGCCCGCTCGGTCGCTGTCCGAAACTATTCGGCCGCTACTCTCGATGCCCATTCCCAGGTGCTCGACGAGCAGAAGCCAATGGAAGAGCAAGTCAACCCATCTTTCTACAAGATGGTTGACTTCTATTTTGACAAGGGAGCAGAGGTCATCGCTCCAAAACTTGTTGAGGAACTCAAGTCCAACTCTTTGAGCCAAAAGGACAAGAAGAACCTCGTCACCGGAATTCTTGGAGCTATCAAGCCAGTCAACAAGGTACGAAGTTAAAATTTTATGCTTATTAATATCTGATTTTCAGGTTCTCTACATCACCTTCCCAATCCGTCGTGACAATGGAGAATTCGAGGTCATTGAGGCCTGGCGTTCCCAGCATTCTGAGCACAGAACTCCAACCAAGGGAGGTATTCGTTACTCCCTCGACGTGTGCGAAGATGAGGTCAAAGCTTTGTCTGCTCTCATGACCTACAAGTGCGCTGTTGTTGATGTTCCATTCGGTGGAGCCAAGGGAGGAGTTAAGATCGATCCAAAGCAATACACAGACTACGAAATCGAGAAGATCACTCGCCGTATCGCTATCGAGTTCGCCAAGAAGGGATTCCTCGGACCCGGAGTTGATGTCCCAGCCCCAGATATGGGAACTGGAGAGCGTGAGATGGGATGGATTGCTGATACCTATGCCCAAACTATTGGACATTTGGATAGAGTAAGCAAAACAATTTCTGAAAAAAATATTTGAATGATTTTTTTTGTTAAGGATGCTTCTGCATGCATCACCGGAAAGCCAATCGTCAGTGGAGGAATTCACGGACGTGTCTCTGCTACTGGACGTGGAGTCTGGAAGGGACTTGAGGTCTTCACAAACGACGCTGACTACATGAAGATGGTTGGACTCGAAAAGGGACTCGCTGGAAAGACCGCTATCATCCAAGGTTTCGGAAACGTCGGTCTCCATACTCACAGATACCTCCACCGTGCTGGATCCAAGGTTATTGGAATCCAAGAGTACGACTGTGCTGTTTACAACCCAGACGGTATTCATCCAAAGGAGCTCGAAGACTGGAGAGACGCCAACGGAACCATCAAGAACTTCCCAGGAGCCAAGAACTTTGATCCATTCACTGAGCTCATGTACGAGAAGTGCGACATCTTCGTCCCAGCTGCCTGCGAGAAGTCCATTCACAAGGATAACGCTCACCGCATCCAAGCTAAGATCATTGCTGAAGCTGCCAACGGACCAACCACCCCAGCTGCTGACAAGATTCTTCTTGCTCGTGGAGATTGCCTTATCATTCCAGACATGTACGTCAACTCTGGTGGAGTTACTGTCTCCTACTTCGAGTGGTTGAAAAACCTTAACCATGTCTCTTACGGACGTCTTACATTCAAGTACGATGAGGAAGCTAACAAAATGCTTTTGGGTAAGTTAATGCCTTATATATTCAAAACAGTAAACGAAAGACTAAAAAAGTATACGTGTGATTGTGGTGAACAAAACAATTACCACTTGTTTTTATGAGGTCATACTCTTGTTAAAAGATAGCCTGCTAATTTTTTTTCACTTTTAATCCACGCTAACGATTCATTTTTGCACTAGCTGCTTGAAGAAGACGTTCTTTAAAAAATCAAATGTATTGCTTTTTCAGCTTCTGTCCAAGAGTCCATCTCTAAGGCTATCGGAAAGGAAGCTCCAGTTGAGCCAAACGCTGCTTTCGCCGCTAAAATCGCTGGAGCCTCCGAGAAGGACATCGTTCACTCCGGACTTGAGTACACCATGCAACGCTCTGGAGAAGCCATCATCCGTACCGCTCACAAGTACAACCTCGGACTTGATATTCGTACCGCTGCCTACGCCAACTCCATCGAGAAGGTCTACAACACCTACAGAACCGCTGGATTCACCTTCACATAAATACGCTCTCTTCACTCATCTCATTTCTCTTGTATTCCCTTTCCTGACATCATATGGCTCCAAGCCAGGTTCTGGTAGACTAGTGTCACCCCTTTAGTGCCTTCTCAATAGTTTTACGCTCTGAAACTAGCTAGATTCACTAGAGTCGAGCTCTATTCTTCTTTCCTGGTTCGTTCTCACTTTAGTTTGTTTTAATATTTTATTGTTCCCCCCACCCCCTAATTCATGATTTCTCTTTCGGGACGGTTTCGAGATGGAGACCATTCATCACAAAAAAAAATCAAAAAAGTAATAAAAAATGTTTTCTTTATATTTCTGCCGGAGTAACATCATGACAATCAAGATTCCTAAACATAAAGAAACGTGCCTCCATGTTTGCATAGGTCTGGAAGTTTGGTAAGTCTTTCTGGTTACAATCATCAATTGAATCGCAACATTTTGAATAGAAATCAGTTTGATGCTTGACCAATTCGTTATCAGTTGATCTTTACAGCCGCAATCATTGCGCGGTCAGACTGATGTAATTCTTGGAGAAATCAAAAGAAACGTTTGCCTGCCTTGATGAGAGAAACTAATCTGATTGGAGGGAAATGATAAAGAAAAAAGGGATTCCCCCATTTCGGTCCAAATCACAATGCAGAAAAATCATTTTGGTGAAGGAATTGTTGTGGTCCGCGAAGCAATTTGAAGATCAGAAATTCGAAACGATTCGATAGAATACAGTTATAACTTAACATCCCTGAAAAGTTGTTAAATTCATACTCAATGTTAGTTTCAATCTTTTTTACTGTTTTCTAATTTTCAGTATAATTTTTTGAGACAGAGTAAGTCAAAACAGCACTTAGCTTTTCATCTCATTCGTTTTCAATTTTTTTTCAATTGTATTTTGTAGGTTATAGGATAAAATCATCATCTGAGATTGCCGTCATCATCTGATGGGACTTCATCATCCTTGCCGTCATCTTCGAACTGCCCAGTTCATTTTCTGCTTTCGCTCGTTTCGTCGAAACTGCACCGCACGAAAAAAGTGTTGGTTGATGGTCTGATCTTCCTTTTTTCTCTGTTATCTCCACTATCTAGACGATAACTATTAGAGACCCACGTGGGTGAGAGTCGCAGAGTTTTGCGGAAACCGATGTCATGGCGCGACGAAAAGAGAAACTTCCCATCTCTTCTCGGTTTTGCACGTAACAAAAGGCATAGAGGACATAGAAAACAGGGGTGGGGTGACTTCAGAAGTCAGATGGTTGATGATAGGGGATTCCCCTTTTTGTGTTTGTGTTTGAATCATAGGGTCTTGTTTTCCAGTTATGTCTGGTGCTTAGGTCATTGGCTAGACAATCTCGTGGTCCTGGAACTTCGGAGGAGGAAGTTTATTGGTAAACGGATACTATGGTCCGGAATCTTGACTGATGATGCAATAGAAAATTTTCAGCACGGATCTTTGCAAAAATTTTGTGCTTGATGAATATAACTTGTAACAGCAACTCTTAAACCAAACATCACTTTACAGTTGAGTACAAAATCCGGATTCCATTGACGTGTTGAAACCCATTCTGCCGAAAAACAAAATAATCTAATTCCTATTTTTAGTGTTTCAACGAAATTCTGAAGGACGAACATGACAGTCTTCTCGTTTCTACTATTTATGTCTATGACTACAAATTGTTTCTCTTAGACTATTTACCTCCCTTCTGCTTTACTGTTGCAGGCAGCATTTACCCTCTCCTGGCTCTCTCTCACATACAAATCACCAGTGAAACAAACACGTGGCGTTGTGGAAAGAGGAGACGGGAAAAGAGTTCAAACAATCAAAGTTAGGAAGAGATAAGCGGTCGTGCTCAGGGAGAAAGAGCCATCGGTAGCCCAATTGGTTTACACAAACTTGAATCGAGCACACTGACGAAATAGCACGAAGTGCTCCGCAGCTGAAGCAAGGGGGAAGTTGGAACGTATTGAGTTTGTTCTTTTGAAATGTATAGGAAAAACTGTGTTGTCCAAAAAATATTTTATATTCTTGAAATTTGAATTGAATTGAAAACTTTTCTATGTTGTAGCGTTTTGTCTGTATCGAAACAGGAAGTAGAACAACAAAAAATGATTCATCAACAACATTGAAACACAAAAAAAGAGAACTTGAAAATAAAAAAAAATTAACAACGAAAAGCCAAAAAATCGAAAAATCAAAAATCAATTTTATATCCCATATGATCAACAGCATCCCTTACCCATTGTGGAACTTCACGGATTTTTTCGGAATCTTGTTTAGAAGGTGTATCTGACTGGATGGGTCCGTAGTAGTCAAAAAGAAATTGTCTCAAAAATTGTTGAACAGAGTTTGATTGGATCGCTTGTCGAACATCTCTCATTAAATCTAACTGATGCTTGATATTGTGAACGGAGACAAGGTGGCATCCGACGGTTTCCTGAAAAAATGGAACTTTTGCTTTTGACAATAAAAATTTAATATTGTTACCATGCGCATACGAAAGGAGTCCCTGATTTTTAAGTTACAGAAACTTCTTTTTGAGAATTTTTAACTTTTAAAGTGCACTCACCTTTCCGGAAATCGAATGAATATATGCACGAGTGTAGTTTTTACAAGTATTGCATTCACATTTGTCATCAATTGGTAGGAAATCTTCTTTATATCGATTCTGATTTAATTGCATCAAGCCGCCTCTTCTAACCATTGCCGTTCCGAATCTGGCCGTCCTAGTTGGATATACGCAGTCGAACATATCAGCTCCAAGTAGAGAACAGATAACCAAATCAACTGGAAAGCCAACGCCCATCACATAACGAGGCAAATGAGGTGGTAGAGCTGCACAACAAGCGGCTACAACTCTCCAGAAGTGATCCTTCTCTTCTCCACCAGACAATCCTCCAATTGCAATCCCTACTTTTGCACGTTTAGCCATTTCTTCAGCACATTCCCTTCGTAATTCCAAATTAAGACCTCCTTGTAAGATTGGAAACATTGCTTGATCATCTCTTGTATGTGCAACTTTACATCTGTCCAACCATCGTATACTCCTATGCATTGCTTCTTTCACAATATCACCGGTCGTCAAAACATGAATAACATGATCTAACTGCATCATGATATCTGCTCCAAGAGCTTGTTGAATTTCAATTGACTTTTCAGGAGGCAATGCCATCATTTCTCCGGTATGTGGGCTTTCAAAATTAACACCATTTTCGTCGACTGTCATCAGTTTACTCAAAGAAACCATTTGAAAACCACCGGAATCGGTCAAAATTGATCTGTTCCAGTTCATCATTTTATGAAGTCCTCCGGCAGCTTTGACACGTTCATGGCCAGGACGATGACCAAGATGATAGGTGTTACAAAGTAGAATCCGACAGTCCATCGCAACGAGCTGCTCCGGTACAATTCCCTAAAGGCAGTTCAAATTTCAAAAAAAAAACTGTTTTAACTTTAGAGAAATTTTCTTTTTCAGCGAAATGTTCAATTGACGCCCGAGTACTAATGATTTCCAGAAATTACCTTCATTGTTCCTTGCGTTCCGACCGGCATGAATACTGGCGTTTCCACAATCGAATGTGGTAAATGAAGATTCCCCCGTCGAGCAAATCCAGATCTTGCAAGCACATCGTACTTCATCCCCTCTTGAGAGTTTGGAAGCGGTTCTGGTGTCATAGGTTCTGCCAACTCAGAAAAATGTGATATTTAATCAAACCTTGAAACGGTAAAATCGTGGCGCATGACCTACTCTTTCTGTTTTTATTGAATTTAACAAGGCTTCTTTTATTCATGATTCATTAAATTTATTTTCACATTATTTTTACAATCTAGGTATACCTAACTATATGTGTTTAATAGTTACTGAATGGACACATTTCTAATCGGAGCAAGAAACGGGGAAACTGGTATTTATATTACAGGGAATTTTTTCGAAAAGCAGATGGCAACACTAATGAAAATACCACTTTGGTAATCATGAAAAAGAGATTAAATGCACGGGGAAGAATGAATTTGTTCTGACTATTTCATTATGAGGGCATTGGGTTTGAAATGGCAAAGTAGCAATGCAATTAATACACCATTCAGATATAGGCTGAGTCCTTATTCAGCATTTGCAGCTGGAATTGGGACTCCACCGCTCTGATCTGTGTCCAAAGCTGCAGTTGGATCACACACTTCCAAAATGGCTCGACCTTCGACTTCAGACATTGACAACTGTTTCAAAACCGTTGAGGCTTGATCTACAGGATAAACTCTGTAATCCGGTGCATCAATTTGTCCACCAGCAATTAGGTTCACAAGGTTTTTCAGTTGTTCAATACTACCCCTGAAAATGTAACGTTTAGAACATAATCTTATTATTCTGTCGTACCTGGTAACACCCATGATGGCAAGTCGGTTTTTAGCAACATGTTTGATTGGGAGTTGAACATCGAGTCCGGAAAGTCCTCCAACAAAAAGAACACCACCTTCTGCAAGACACTTCAAAGACCGGGTGACAGTTCTTGGAGAAGTAACAAAGTCAAAGACAACATTGACACCGGTACGGGCAACATCTTTGGTTCTCATAATCAGGTACTCTTCAAACTCCGAATCATCCCAGTGAACGACAAAGTCAGCCCCATTCCTTTCAGCCAGAGAAAGACGCTCTTCCTTTGCATCGGCGACCATCAAACGGATCTTCTTGTCATTGTTTATGGCGAGGAAATGCTTGGCGAGTTTGAGAAGCCAAAGTCCAAGACCACCAGCCCCAACAATAAGGATATTACAAAATCCTTTGGATTGCGAGAATGCTTCAACAATCGGCCGAGCCTGAAAAAGATTATTAAATTGTTATCATTTTCTAAAAAAAAAACTAGTTTTACCTGTAGGACAGCGGAAAGAGCCCAAGTTGCTCCCGCAGGCAGGATTGAAGCAACGTGCATAGACAGAGTCTCAGGGATTTTTACGAGGAAATGAAGAGTAGGAACGGCAACGTAATCAGCGTATCCGTGGCTGCACATCTCGTCAGTTGGCCAAACAATGACTTTATCTCCAATATTCAAGTCATAATCCCTTGGAGTACATTCTGAACCAAATGCCTCAACAATTCCAGAGACTTCATACCCTGAAAAACAATTTACTAGAACATTTTGAAATTAAAGGGCCTTGATTAGATACCTGGGAACAAACTTGTATCTTTGATTCCATTTGTAATTCTTGCTTGCTTTGTGTTTGAAACCTCTCTGTCAGTCAGACAAACTCCCGCGTAACAAACTTTGACACGGGCTCCTTTTGGGGGAACATCTGGAATCGGCTCCTCATCAAAAAATTTAACTTCTCGGAGATCTTTTGGTGATCCCAACGAAATTCTTCGGTTTGTTGCTGGCATTCTCTGAAATTAGTTAAAATCAATAACTTGTAAGGTTCTGTGAATTAATAAATAATTCAAAAATTTATTCTCAAAAAAGAGCTAAATGAAAGAGAAAATATCACGTGTGATGGTTACGAAGAGAAACAGAAATGATGACAGAAATCAATATCATCAACAGTGTAAACACTGAAAACGAAAAGGAGTATGTTTTTAGTTTGTTTGATATGAGATGTTTCATTTGTTAGAGGCGTTTGTCGGGTTTTCTGAAGCATACGTGCCGAAAACAAACGTTTCGATCGAAGAAAAAACTAAAAATGTGCCGGAACACGTGAGGTGTGCCAATAGCGGAAACTGCGCAAAGAAAAGCACAATGGTGGGAGTTTAAAATTTTTTCCATCGAAAGAGAATTGGAAGTTACTGTATGACACAGAAAGATTATTGTGAAAGCCTTCAGCTGACTGGAGAAATTCAAAGTTCTAAGGATTTTTTATCTGAAGAAAAACAGAAAATAAGGAGAAGGACACAGCGAGTGAGATAGGAGACGCAGAGCGTTCTAGAAGATGCTTCCCACTTTCAAAGCACGTGCTTTGCATGTGCACGAAAACCAATTTCATCATGGCTCCAAGGAGTTGCAGATTGAGTTTTACTAGTAAAAAGAGACAGAATGCAAATAAAAATATTTCAGATTTTGAGAATTTATTTTACAGAACGATTAATGTTGAGTACTTTTTGAATGTTGAACTATTTATTTATTCCAAGTTTTGAAATTATTCACTCACACGGTTCTGATTTCAGAAGTTTAGTTTTCGGTAACAGGAACCAAAGTAAAAATATTATCAAACTGTGGTTTAGAGTTTTTGCTGCTCCCTTCCATGTGTTTTTTATAGCCAATCATTGTGAGGATAGCGTTTCTGTAATCCGAAAGAGAGAATGTTACGATCAGGGGATCAAAAGCTGGATAAATACTCAGAAGTGGCATGAAGTAGGTGGATAGCATTCTGAAACAAATTGAATAATCATTGAAACAAAATTGAAAATCTAACACTCCATATCCATCTCCCGCTATTGGTAAAAACCAGATGACAAAACAAGGAATGATAGTACTTGTTAGAGGGAAGATAGTTTGAGCTATCAAAGATTTTAAAAGACTCGAATGAAGTCGTTTTACTGCGTCGGACAAAGAACAAGCAACCAACGATAAATGAATTTGAATTGCAAAGAAAATATATGAAATCATAATCAGCATAGTTACAACTGTTGCTATCACCATACCAAGAATACCACTTTTCATCCAATTGTTGACCGGATACTGTAGTTAATTATTTTATGTTAGAACCCATAAAACGATATACAAAGAACTTTTCACCAACTTACTTCATAGTTAGCTACAATCATAGCCAAATTGCGACTGCTGATGTTGTGAACTTCTCTGAACTTAAGGTCAATTAAACTATGAATATGCTCGTCTGGCCACATGATTATATGTCCAATGAGCATCCAAATGCTACCATAGCTCATTACAAATAAGATAATTAGCAAAATTGATTTGAATCGAAAAAATTTAGAAATTTCTAATGGTCTGTAAAGTATATTTGATTAAAGCATTGTTTTGTTTTTAAACTTGCAAACGGCCAAATATCTATATAAGAAATGAACAGCAAGGAGGGCGAATGTGTAAGCGCACATTCCACATCGTAGTGATATTAAATTCTGTGACAAAACGGGATAATCAAAAAGAGGACCATGGGGAACGAATATGATGAGACATTTGTTGAATCCCTCAATAGCCTAAAGTATTCTTGAAGAATAATTCGAAAGCAATAGGAATCTTACTGTTGAAACTACAGCTTCTGACATAGAAGTAATCAAATTGAACCATCCAAAAGTCATTAAAAGAAAACGATAATTTCCAATATAATGAGGTGACTTAAATTTCAGAAGTAGAAGGAATAGACTGTTGAATATGAATGAACAAATACAGAAAGTTCTAGTAGACCAAGTGTGAAACCAGCTCATGTAAATCATGACTAAGAAAGGTTGGTTCTTTTCTTGCAAGATTATAGTTCAGATTTACGGAGCAAGCATAACAGCTGAAAATCGAATTGACAAAAAGTTGATTAGTGATTCTTGGCGAGCAAAGTATAGCATTATTAGAGTCAAAACTCTCGCGAGAGTGTGTTGTAAACGAAATAATAATTATAGTATTTTATTGATAAATACCTTGTTGTTATAATATTATTTTGAAAAGAAAGCAACTGGTTTTTGAACAGTAGATTGAAAAACTGTAATCATGCAACTTCATTCTTCTCTTGCAACTTCTTGAGATAATTCTGAAAAATCTTTTTTTTGTTTGTGTCCCTTCACTCAAATAAAAAAGCTAACGTCAAAAGAGAGTGCATCTTTTTGGTTCAACTCGTTGATGCTCATTTTTGGTTTTTTGACTGGTTTATCCATAGGGGCGAGCAGAGTTAGTTCTTTCGCAACAGTTGATGCATGTAATGGACTATAAACCTTGTTCCAAAACCCTGTTGAATCTTCAGGTTCCATTTCTGGAAGATATTCCTAAAAACTCAGATTAAGATTGCACCTTCTAAGGTTATTACATCAGAAAATATTCGCTCATCTTTCTTCATTCTTTTTTTGATATTAATCCAGGAACGTAAATAACGTTGTGGTTCCCACAAAACGTTGAAATTGAATTTTTTCTGAGGAAACAAATGTTTTGCAATGAATTTCAATGAAATGCGAGTACCTTATGATATTCCATATAGTAAAACATTTTCAAATAGGCATAGTAAGAAAATAATAGTGGTTGAATCAAAATGCAAATGATGACGACGATTTGAAGGATCTGAAACAGAAGACTTTCCTATTAATCCACAATTTTGAAAACCCGCATCATAATAAGAATGGTTGTATTCAAGATCGGTTTCTGGACTGGGATATGGTCGGAAGAATGCGGAGAGCGCGTAAATAAATGAAAACGCGGGTGCCATTCTCCATCTCCATTTCCAAATAGACCAAGAATTCAATTCACTCCAATGGCGATTTGATGATCGGCCTATTAACAAATAAATGTCTTCATACAGCACATCCAAACCATAGAACTCGAGAATAATCACAAGTTGAGCAGTTATGAATATTCCAGTGACCACCTTTTGGATGTCATTTATCATGGTGATGTACAGTGGACCACCCTAATAATTACGGTTGTATTATGGATTTTTTAAAAGAATAAATATGGTACCTCATTACACAAGAACAGACCCAAAAGGGCAAGAATAACAGAAACCATCATCGAAAAAATGTCGAATATAAAGGTTTTTGAAGAGAAATGAAAAATATCAGCTAGTGTAATCGATATTGTTTTCAGAACAACTACAAGAATGGAGAGTTGGAGAAAACACACTTCCAGTGTATTAATACTTACGCGAACATGATTTCCAACCAACAATAATGAGTGATATGTAGTAGAGAAACACCCACAGCCAGGCGTTTTTAGCTACTTTTCGTAAGAGTACGGGTACTGTAGAATGGGTCAGAAGAACACCTGCATTCAATTGAAATAAAATTATATCGAATAAAAAGGAAACAC
>GL380177.1:78331-115393 GCA_000143925.2 Caenorhabditis brenneri | reverse complement strand
AGTTGGTTTTCCTGGAGCATCAAGAACGAACACATTGAGTTTGCAAGTATCTTTTCCGTATTTGTTGGTGGCTGAGATCTTGTATGGTCCAGCATCAGATCTCTTTGATCCAGTTGTAGTGATAACAATTTCTCCTGGATTGACATCAACAACAGTTCTCTCGTTTTCAAAGATTGGAGAGTTTCCATTGAATAGATCAATGATTGGTTTTGGATTTCCTCCAGCATATGGAATACGGATTTGGATAGTTTCTCCAGCCCGAACAGTGATATCCTTGAGATTGGTGATATCGAAGATTGGTCGACCTGGTTGTTCCTCAATGAGAACCAAATCAGATGGTTTCGATGGCTCTCCTTCTCCAGCACTGTTCACAGCAATCACACGGAATTCGTATTCTTCCTTCTCTCCAAGATTTTTGACTTCGAAAGCAGTTTCACGAACTGGTTTATCATTGCATCTTGTCCAGTCATTATCTCCCAATTTCTTCTTTTCAATGATGTATCCATCGATTGGAGCTCCTCCATCTCTCAATGGGCGGTTCCATGTCAGCTCTGCAGAGTTCTTCGTGATCTTTCCGACTCTTGGAGCATCTGGTGCTCCTGGTTTCTCAACATATGGTCTGCAGGTAACTGGTTCCGATCCATTACTTGGTTCTCCTTGACCAGCAGCATTCACAGCACGGACACGGAATTGATAAGTCTCATTCTCATGAAGTCCAGGAACAATACACTCGGTCCCTTTGACCATTGGCATCTTGACTGGAGCCCAATCACCTCCTCCTCTCTTCTCGAAACGTTCAACAACGTATCCAAGAATTGGAGATCCTCCATCGTCTCTTGGTGGATTCCATGCCAATGATACTTGGTTGGTGTCGTATCCAGTGATTTCTGGAGTACTTGGAGCACCTGGTGGATCGAATGGATCTTTAATGACAACTGGTACTCCTTGGCAATAATCAGAGAGTCCGACGGCGTTCTCAGCACGAATTCTGAAGCGATACTGTTGACCATGTTCAAGTCCACGAACAGTGTAGTTTGTTCCGGAAATGAGCCCTGGAACCTTATCCCAGATTTGAGATCCGATTTCCTGGTATTCAATTCTGTATCCAGCAATTTCAGAGCCTCCATCGTCTTTTGGTGCATCCCAATTGAGGGTGCAAGTATGTCTGCTGACAGCTGGATAAGTTATGTTCTCTGGTGGTGATGGCTTATCGATAACAGTGATTTTGATGTTAGCTTCAGCTTCTCCGTATGGATTCACAGCCTTAATCTTGACTGGACCGGAATCTGTTCTTCTTGTGGATGGAATGACCAATTTAGTCTGAGAATCAGTAGTTTCAACTCCAGCCAATGGTTTTCCTCCTTCCTTTGTCCATGAAATATCTGGTTGTGGAGATGCAGTGAATGGAATTGTGATGACCAATGGTTCACCAGCCTTCACACGGAATTCCTTTCCATCCAAATCCAAATCGAACTTTGGTGCTTCATGCATTGGCTTGGCAGTTGCAGAAGCCGATGGATCTGATGGTTGTCCTGGACCGGCCTTGTTGACAGCAACCACACGATATTCATAAGTATGTCCCTTCTGAACACGTGTATCTGAGAAGGCAGTTCCTTGAACTGGAGAAGTGTTGACCTTGATCCATCTTCCAGTCTTTGCATCTTTTCTTTCAACATCATAATGATCAACTGGAGATCCTCCATTGTCTCTTGGTGGATCCCATTTAATATCAATATGATCATTGTCTGTGTCAACAATTTCTGGTCTTCCTGGTTTTCCTGGAGTTCCGAATGGATCTTTGGCAAGAACTGGTTCATCGGTATTCAAAGAATCAGATCTTCCAAATGCATTTTCAGCCATAACACGGAATTCGTATTCGTGTCCTTCAGTGAGTTTTGGAACAGTAATGGAGGTTCCGGTGACGAATGCAGAAACAGGAACCCAAGTGTTGGTACGAGTATCTCTCTTCTCAACAACATAGTTACTGATCTCTGCACCTCCATCATCTTTTGGTGGTTTCCAGTTGAGAACACAACTGTCCTTGGTAACATCAGAAACCTCAAGTGGTCCTTCTGGAGCAGCTGGTCTATCTTGTACAATGACTTCAAAGATTCCTTCATCTTCACCCAATTCGTTCTTCACCTTCAACTTGTAGTTTCCACTGTCGGCTCGTTTAGCGGATGGGAAGAAAATGGAAGTTGTTGAGCTCTTTGCATCCACGATCAGTTCTGGAGCAAGTGCAGCTCCAGAGTCTCCGACAGTCCAGGTGGCAGTTGGATCTGGAGCTCCGACAAAATCAACTTCCAAGTTGTGAGTGAATCCTGCCTTGATCTTGATCTTTCGGTTGGCAGTCAAAATCTTTGGTTTCAAGTAGCGAGCCTTCGTGATTTGAGGATCAGTTGGCTCTGAAGGATCAGATGGTCCAGCAGCATTGACAGCAATGACACGGAATTCATATTCAACTCCTGGTTTGAGGTTATCAGCACTGAAAGTGGTTCCAGCAGTCTTTCCAGCCTCATTCCAGATTGAGCTTCCTTTTTCTTTCTTCTCAACAATGTAACCGGTAACTGGGGCTCCTCCATTGTTGGCTGTTGGATTCCATTTGATATCAATTCTATCCTTATCCCAATCAGTGACTTCTGGTTTATCAACTGGATCAGGAACTTCAAATTGATTCTTGGCAATGATTGGTTCTTCAGCTTCCAATGGTTTCGATTCTCCTTGAAGATTGACAGCTTTTACACGGAAGGAGTATTCCTTTCCAGGTACCAACTTAGTGACCTTTGCATTGCAATCAGGGAATGTTCCAACTTCTTGCCATGTTCCACGGGATGTATCCATCTTCTCGACAATGTAGTGAAGAATATCAGTTCCTCCATTGTCAACTGGTGGTTTCCAGTTCAAAGTGCATCCCTCCTTATGAATTTCATCAATCTTGAGTGGCCCTTCTGGAGTTCCTGGTACATCAAGAACAGTTACATTACATTGAGCAGTATCTTTTCCGTGTTCATTCTCAACGATAATCTTGTAGACTCCAGTATCTCCACGAACAGCCGAGAAGATGTGAATTGCAGAAGACGTTGGTGTATTTGTGACATCAGCACGTGCTCCTGTCTCAACAGTCTTGTCGTTGGCTTTCCATGTGGCAACTGGAGCTGGTTCTCCTTCGAAAGTGATATCCAATTTGATTGGAGTTCCAGCCTTGATGCGAAGATCCAAAAGACCAGCAAGGTTGAGTTTTGGAGCCATTCTTCTTGGTTTGGCAACAACATTTCCAGTTGGATCGGATGGTTTTCCTGGTCCAGCCTTGTTAACAGCCTTAACACGGAACTGATATGTCTCTCCCGGAGTCAAGTTGTCAGCAGTGGCCTTTGTGGTCTTTCCATCAACACGAGCACACTCAACCCAATCTCCAAACTTGTCTTTCTTCTCAACAATGTAGGCGTCAATTGGAGCACCCCCATCGTTTGCTGGTGGTTTCCATTCAAGATCAACATGATCCTTATCCCAGTCAACTGGAGTAACATCTGTTGGTGCATCTGGTTCATCGAATGGATTCTTTGCAACGATAGCATGATCAGAAGTAAGTGGAGCGGATGTTCCTTGACGATTGACAGCCTTCACACGGAACTTGTATTCATGTCCTTCAGATAACTTGTTCACTTTGAGTGAAGTATCAGAAGTTTCTCCACATGGAACCCAACGTCCACCGTCTTCTTGTTTCTCAACGATGTAGTTGGTGATTGGGGATCCTCCATCATCCAATGGTTCATCCCATTTCAGTACAACACTCTCTTTTGTGATATCCTTGTGACGGAGTGGTCCTTCTGGTGCACCAGGAATATCGAGAATGTTAACATCAACTTCGTGTTCATCTTTTCCACTCTCGTTAGTCGCAACAATCTTATACTTTCCACTGTCAGCACGAGCGGTGTCTTTGGTGGTCAACTTGGTGTTATTGTCAGTGTTATTGTCAATATGAGTCTTTCCTCCAGATGGTAATGGAGATCCATTCAAGAACCATTCGATCTTCGGTGCTGGTTCTCCTTCGACATTCACATCAAAGTTGAGAGTCTGACCAGCCTTGATTCTTTGAGCAATGAACATGTCTCTGTTGATCTTTGGAGCAAGATGACGTGGCTTAGCAATCATTGTTCTGCTTGGATCAGATGGAGTAGATTCTCCAGCCTTGTTCAAAGCCTTCACACGGAATTGGTAGGTCTGTCCTGGTTTCAGTCCATCGACAGTGGCAGTAAGCTCACCGGCTCCAACCTTAACAGCTGGTACCCAATCACCAGATGGAGTTCTCATTTCAACAAGATATCCTTCAATTGGAGCACCTCCATCATCAGCTGGTGGAGTCCATTTGAGATCTGCATGATCCTTATCCCAATCAACAATTTCTGGTGTTCCTGGTTTGTCAGCACGATCGAATGGATCCTTGGCAATGATGGCCTCACGTGCCTCCAATGGATCGGAGTCTCCATGACGATTAACTGCCTTCACACGGAATTTGTACTCGTGTCCTTGAACAAGATCATCAACGTGGAAGTTGGTATCCTTGCTTTCTCCACAAGCAGTCCATCTTCCAGTGGCAGCATCTTGTTTCTCAATGACATAGTGACTGATTTCAGCTCCTCCATCATCCTCTGGTTCCTTCCATGCAAGATCACATCCATCCTTGACAATGTTAGTGATATCAAGAGGTCCACGTGGACTAGATGGATGATCAAGAACAGTGACTTTAACTTCAGCAGTATCAGTTCCATTCTCATTTTCAGCCTTGATGATGTATGTTCCAGTATCTGAACGGAGAGCTCTCTTTACGTGAAACTTGGTCTTTCCATCTTCATTTGCCAATTTCATGCGATCATCGGATTCAACGGGAGTTCCTTCAAATGTCCATGTGATAGTTGGAGTTGGTTCTCCACTGACTGGAATGTTCAATGAGAAGTCTTGACCTGCTTTCACCTTGATCTCTTGAATAGAGTTACGATCGATGACTGGTGGAACTGAAAATAAAAATCATTATAATTGTTGTTGAAAAGTTAATGATAACTCACCATTTCTTGCCTTGGCAACAGCTGAGGCAGAATCAGATGGATCTCCCAATCCAGCCTTATTCTTGGCACGAATTCTGAACTCATACTTGGATCCTTCCTTGAGATTTCCAACTGTAGCATTGGTTTGTCCAGCTGGCACATGAGCAACTTCATTCCAGAATGGTGAGAACTCATCCTTCATCTCAACAACATATTCTTCAATTGGAGCTCCTCCATCATTTGCTGGTGGTTTCCATTCAAGATCAACGTGATCTTTATCCCAATCAGTAACATCTGGTGCTCCAGTCTTTCCTGGTTTGTCGAATGGATCCTTGGCAAGAGTGGTTCCAAAGGTTTCCAATGGTTCAGATTCTCCTTCAGCGTTGACAGCAGCAACACGGAACTGAAATTGAATTGAAAATTAATTATACTTTATCGTATTGAATAGTCTTACTTTATACTCGTGTCCTGGAATAAGTCCATCAACAACTGCAGTTGTCTTGTCACCAGCAACTTTAGCCGCTGGAACCCATCTTCCATTAGCAGTATCGTACTTCTCAATGACATAATTATCAATTGGAATGCCTCCATCATCATCGGGTGCACGCCAATCCAAAGTAACATGATCACCATGGACATCAAGAACATCCAGTGGACCGTTTGGAGGAGTTGGCTTATCTGAAAAAATGATTGACAGTGAAATTGAAACCTTGAATCATTTACCAATAACATTGATCTTGACAGTTGCCTCATCCTCTCCATTTACGTTAACAGCCTTGATGACATAAGTACCACTGTCACCACGTTCCATTTGTCTAACAACCAGTTTGGTTTGGTATTCTGGATTATCGAGTTTCACACGACCACCATTTCTGATTTCACGGTTATCTGGCCAATGCCATGTGACAGTTGGAGCAGGTTCTCCAGAAACTGGAACATCGAAAGAAATCGATTGTCCAGCCTTGATTCTCAAGTTCTTGAGAGCATCACGATCAATGTGTGGCTTCACTGAAAAAAAAGTATTGATGAGTGAAGGGAAAAGTGGAAAACAACTAACAGTTTCTTGGCTTGGCTACAACTGCTTTACTGGCATCAGATGGATCAGATGGACCTCCCTTGTTGACAGCAATCACTCTGAATTCATACTCCTCATTTGGTGTCAAATCAGGAACAGTTGCTTTTGTTTGACCACCTGGAACTGTGATAGCTGGTTCCCATCTGAAAAAAATCAATTAACGTTTCCGATCAATTGAAAATAAATACAAACAAACCTTCCGTATTTGGTTCTCTTCTCAATTTGGTACTCTTCAATTGGAGCACCTCCATCGGAAAGTGGTGGATCCCATTTGAGATCAACATGATCAGAATCCCAATCAGTTGGCTCAGGTCGTCCTGGTCTATCTGGACGATCGAATGGATTCTTAGCGAGAATGTCAGTTTCAGTCTCCAATGGCTCAGAAGCTCCTTCACTGTTGACAGCCTTCACACGGAATTTGTAGTGATCTCCCTTGTTAAGAGTATCGACAGTGAAGTGGGTATCTCCACTACGTCCACATGGAACCCATATTCCATCCTTGGTGTTCATCTTCTCGATTTCATAGAATTCAATTGGTTCACCTCCATCATCCTCAGGTGGTTTCCAATCAAGAGTCGCACGATCTTCGAATACATCAGTAACTTCAATTGGTCCCTTTGGTTTAGTTGGTTTGCTCTTGACCTTGATATCAATAGTGACACTGTCAGTTCCGTTTACATTAGTAGCAGTGATAGTGTACTTTCCAGATTGTTTACGAAGAGCCTTTGGAAGAGCGAATCTAGAGATGTATGGCTCATTTTCAATTTGAGCCTTGCTCTCTCCGATTCCCTTTCCATTGAAAGACCATGTAACATCAGGAGCTGGTTCTCCATCGATATGAACAACAAACTTGAGAGATGCTCCAACCTTAACGGTTGTATCAGAAAGATCTTCACGGTGGATGTGTGGAGCAAGGTTACGTGGCTTAGCAATAACACGGTCAGATGGATCAGATGGATCTCCAGTTCCTGCCTTGTTACGAGCAGAAATTCTGAATTGGTATTCTTCTCCTTCCTTCAAGTTTGGAACAGTAGCAGTGTTTTGATCTCCAGGAACAACGAGAGCCTCTTCCCATCTTCCATTTTTATCCTTCTTCTCAATGACGTAGGCTTCAATTGGAGCACCTCCATCATCTGGTTTATTCCATGCCAAATCAACATGATCCTTATCCCAATCAACCAATTCTGGCTTGTCAACCTTTCCAGGAACTTCATATGGATTCTTGGCAAGGATTGCAGTGTTAGTGGTAAGTGGGTCAGATTCTCCCTCCTTATTCACAGCTCTAACACGGAATTTGTACTCGTGTCCTGGTTGAAGATTTGGAACAGTTGTCTTTGTTGTTTCACTTCTTCCACATGGAACCCATCTTCCAGTTGCCATATCCATCTTCTCAATTTCATAATGATCAATTGGTGCTCCTCCATCATCTTCTGGAACTTGCCATTCCAAATCACAACGATCTTCATAGACGTTGGAAACTTCCAATGGTCCCAATGGGCTTGATGGTTTTCCAAGGACAATCACTTCAACTGAATGTTTATCAGATCCAGAAGCATTTGTAGCAGTGAGAGTATAAAGACCAGCATGTTTACGAGTAGCTCCACGGAGTACGAAACGAGTCTTGTAGTCTTCATTCTCAATCTGGAAAATTATTCATTATCAGATTGTTTGGATAGAAACAAAATATATAACTTGAAAACTGAGAAAAAACTTACTCTGATTTTCTGATCATCAATTGTTTTGTCAATGAAGAGCCATTCCTTCTTCGGTGGTGGTTCTCCACGAACTGGAACATCGAATTCCACATCGTTTCCAACTTTGATTGTGACTGTTTTCATTGCTTCCCGATCAATCCATGGCTTCAAGTTTCTCGGCTTAGCAACAACCTTTCTGCTTGGATCAGATGCTTCTCCTGGTCCAGCCTTGTTAACTGCCTTCACACGGAATTGATATTCTTCTCCTTCTTTGAGTCCAAGAATCTCAGCATTAGTCTGATCTCCAGACACTTTTCCACATTCTTGCCAATCTCTTCCATGTTTTCCCTTCTTCTCAATAATGTATTGAGTGATTGGAGCACCTCCGTCAGACTTTGGTGGTTCCCATTCAAGAGAAACACGGTCAGCATCCCAGTCAACAACATCTGGAGTTCCAGTCTTTCCTGGCTCATCATATGGATTCTTTGCTTTGGTGTCCTTATCGGTTGACAAAGCATCAGAAGCTCCTTCCTTATTGACAGCCTTCACACGGAACTGATAGGTTTGTCCCTTCTTGAGTCCGTCAATATGGGCCTTTGTATCCTTGACCTTGGCACATGGAACCCATCTTCCAGTGGCAGTATCCAATTTCTCGACTTCATAGTATTCGATTGGCTCACCTCCATCATCATCTGGGGGCTTCCAAGACAAATTGAGGTTGTCCTCGAAGACATCAGAAACTTCAAGTGGTCCATTTGGTTTGCCTGGTCTATCCAACACAGTCAAATTAGCCTTCTCTTCATCAGCACCATGAGAGTTTTTGACAGTCAAACGGTACTCTCCAACATCCGATCGCATTGCTGATGGAATGCATAGAATGGTATGTTCATTCTTGCGGGTATCAATTGTGAGTTGGATTCCGTTTTCGAGTTGTTGATTACCCTTGAACCATTTGACTTCTGGAATTGGTTCTCCTCCGATTTTGACTTCCCATCGAACGGTGGCTCCAGCCTTGACAGTGATTGATTTCAAGTTGTCGTGTTTCAACCAGGCAGGAACTGGAAAAAAGGACTGTATTCTAAAGAATTCGGAAAATAAACTCACTGAATTTCGGTTTGGCAAGTTGCTTCTCAGATGGTTCGGATGGTTGTCCAGGTCCAGCCTTGTTGACAGCCTTCACTCTGAACTGATATTCCTTTCCTTCCTTCAATCCAGTGATTGACGCATTTGTATCTGGGACTCGTTTCACTTCTTTCCATTCCTTGGTATCTGGGTCACGAACTTCCACAATATATTCCTCAATCGGGGCTCCTCCATCTTTGTGTGGTGGTTCCCAGGCAATATCAATCCTATCTGCATCGAAATCTGTGATCTCTGGTCTTCCTGGCTTTCCTGGTTCATCCCATGGATCCTTGATCAAAGTGTATTGATCAGCAGAAAGTGGTTCAGATTCTCCTTCGTTGTTAACTGCCTTAACACGGAACTTGTAGTTGCCCTTGTTACGGAGTCCATTGACTTTGAGAGTGTTGGTATTTGGATCAACTCTTCCAACTTCAATGTATTTTCCTTTGTTATCCATATCTTGGGCCTCCACAATGTATCCAGTGAGTGGATCTCCTCCATCATCCTCTGGTGGATTCCATGAAAGAGTTGCTCCATCAGCACACACATCAGCAATATCGAGTGGTCCCTTTGGTGGAGTTGGTCTTCCGACAACAGTGACTGTTGCTGTAGAGTCACATGTTCCAGATGAGTTCTTCAATGTGATGGTGTATTGTCCTGAATCTCCACGAACCGCGTTTTCGATCTTCATGACATGCTTTCCTCTTTCGGAAGCCATCTTCACTCTTCCAACAGCCTTCAATGGTTTTCCATTGACAATCCAAGTACAGTCTGGAAGTGGTTCTCCAGAAATCGGTACTTCGTATTTGATAGTCTCTCCAACTTTAAGACGAAGGTCCTTGATGCCTCCACCAGTGAATTCTGGTGAAGCCTTCTTCGCCTTGATCTTGATTGGTTTTCCATGATCACATGGATCTCCAGGTCCTGCCTTGTTGACTGCCTTCACTCTGTACAGATATTCCTTGTCTTCAACAACCTTCTTATCAGTCAATTCACAGCAATCTGGTTTAGTTTGTCCAACTTGATGCCAGTCTTTCTCTGACTTTTCTCTTCTTTCGATGATGTATCCAGTGATTGGAGTACCTCCATCTTCCTCTGGTGGTTCCCAGGCAAGGGTACAATGATCCTTGTCAATATCAATGGCCTCCATGTTCTTTGGTTTTCCAGGAGTTCCATATGGATTCTTGGCAAGTACAGATTCTCCGGTGAGTGGATCAGAGAGTCCACATTCGTTTTGAGCTTTCACTCGGAACTTGTATTCTCCATGTTCTTTGAGATCCTTCACCTTGAAATCTGTTCCTTTCGTCTCTCCAACCTTCACCCAGTTTCCACTTCTTCCTTCTTGCATTTCAATAATGTATGCTTTCACTGGAGCTCCTTCATCTGGTTCTGGTGTTCCCCAGACAAGATCAAGTCCTTCAGCAGTCACATTCTTTGTTTCAAGTGGTCCCTTCGGTGGTTTCGGTTTATCCTTAACGAATAACTCGAATGGAGCAAGAGCAGTTCCAGCAGAGTTTCCAAGTTCAAGAGCCCATTTTCCAGTGTCAGCCAGTTGTGGATTCTTGAATACAATCTCTGCCACATCATCCTTGATAACAACTTCAACCAATTTACGCATTTCCTCGTCAATCGGTTTTCCATTTTTCAAGATTTGTGCTTTTGGATCTCCACGTCGTGTTCCCTTGATTTGGAATGGTACTTTCACAACACATGGTTCTCCTGCCTTTGCTTCGATTTTCTTTGGTTTCCAGTTGATGACAGGTCTCTTCTCAGCTTCCAAAACAGTCACATTACATGATCCACGGAGTCCAGCTTGATCGATTTCATAGACATCAGCTTCATTCATTTCGATCTTTCCAATTTTGAGTGTATGTGTTCCGTTTCTGGATTGAGTTTCGAACTTTCCTCCTGGCATACTTGAAATCTGTTTTCCATTACGGAACCAGATTCCAGGAGTCTTTGTATCCTTAGTTTGACACATAAGAGTGACGTCATCCTTTTCAATAACTTCAGTATCTTTCAATGCAACAATGAACTTATTCTTTGCATCGACAATGAGTTGAGCCATTGTTCTATCATCCTTTGTTGTACATTTATACTCTCCATGGTCTTCAATTCTTGCTCCATTGATGATAAGTCTTCTCTTTCTGTTACTGGATTCAACTTGGAATTTTACTCCATCAATATCGATTCGTTTTCCATCGTGCCACCAAACAACTTCTGCATCCTTATCGTTCACATCAGTTTCCAATGTTGCTAATTCACTTTCGTTGACTTTTTGTGATTTCATTGGAACGACGAATGTGTGACGTGGCTCCTCAACGTATACTTGAACCTTTGAGAAAACATCCTGTGTGATTCTGGCTGTCCATTCTGCTTGATCATCTTCTTCGACCTCTTTGATTGTAAGAGTACAACGACCGACAGCGTCTTTCTCAATGATGAATCGTGGATCTCCTTCTTGGATTTGCTTGTTTCCTCTCCACCAAACTAATGGAGCACGTGGAGTATTCACTTTACAAGTAAGCACAGCTTGTTTAGTACGATAGATTTCTTGCGTATTTGGCAAAGGATTCAGGAAACTGTACTTCATTGGTGGTTCTGAAACAATGGAAGAATTATTTGTGTATTCAGTTAAGAAAAAACAGTTACATACCAAGTACAGTAAGCTGAGCATGAGTTGGTACTCCGTTTGCTTCGCAAGTGTATTTTCCGGTGTCATCGACTTCTGGATTGTTGATAATCAGAGTGCACACGTTCTTTTCGATGACAATTTTGTATTTGAGACCTCCGGAGAAGATCTCTTTTCTGTCTTTATACCAACGAATCTTGGCATTTGGACGTGAGTAGGTACACTTCCACTCACAGATTTTGTCAACCTGGAAAATTCATAATTTTTATTTGATTTCGTTTTGGGTTCTCATATTTTGCGAAAAAAAATGAGAGCTCACCTGTTGCTGAACAGTTTTATCTGGAAGTGGTACATCCCACTTTTCGACTTTCTTTCCGGGGAAGAGGGACTGTCTTCTCTCGGCTTCAGTCATTGGTTTCTTGTCTCCTCCACCAGCTCCACCGGCTCCTCCTTCTCCATCTTTTTGGAAGCCAACTTGTGATTCTCTGAAGATTTCAATGTTAGATTAAACATGAATTGAAACTTTGAACAAAACAAAGAAAGCTAAAATGAACTGAAAATTGTTGAAATCTAAAAAAAAATGGGGGAAAGCGTTTTACAGAGTTGTTTTGCGAAGTGACATGTGAATATTGAATTAATGAATCTATAAAAAATAGCATGCTCGGATTACTGTAAGTGCAAGTTAGTGAAGCTTTAAAAAAGTGTTTTGAAAATAATAAGGATCACAGAATATTTGTAACCTTTTGGAGTTTGTCCGTTGTTGACCGCTAAACGGGAATAAATAATAAAAGAAATAAGAGAAAAATGAAAGAAGTGGGATATTTGGGATTGAAAATGAAGAAGGTTTCTGAACGGGGAATCAAAATCTTACCTGTGTTTGAGCATGGCTCGGAAATCGAGACCATTGTCAGAGGTGACCAATAACTTTACATCAGCACTATCGGTTCCATGCGCATTTTCGATTGTCAGGGTGTAGGGACCTTCATCCTGAAAACAAAAAAACAATTGATCTGAGTGGAGAACTCATTATGAAATACCTGAGATCTGCATTTGAGCATGGCCAACGCCACAGTTTGTTCTTTTCCATCAGTGATATGTTTGAATCTTCCTCCACTGATAACTTCACGACTTCCTTTGAACCATTTGAAAGTGGGGGCGGGACTTCCCGTCACTTTGCATGTAAGGATTGCCGTTTCGTCTGAAAATTCATTTTCAAATTTTTTTTTGTTTTCCTAATATTTCAATTTAGTTTTTGAAAAAAGTTTCTAAACTTACTCTCAACGACTGTGACGTTTTCTGGGACTTCGACGATTTTTGGAGCACTGCCTGAAGCACCGCTTGGGACGAGCGGTGTCGACGTCTGAAACTAATTTCTTAGAGGGAATTTCTCAAATAATCATACCTTTTCAAGAATTTCTTGAACAGATTCACGTCTCATGTCGATACTAGAGCGTCTCTGAAAACGGAAGGATTAAGGTACTGTTACATGGAATGATTGAGAAACATGGAAAGATTTTATGGGTTCTTCAGTTTTTGTATTCACTTAGAGTATATATAGTTATCTTTTATCTCACATTTTACATATAATGTATCCGGACAAAAATGTTAATATTACGTATGTTCAATTCCAAAATCTAATCTTAAAATAACCCATTCTAAAATGCTTCCGTGTTTCTTTGTTTTTCCACTCATGCAACATTGAATTGACAATGCCGTTATCATAGAAATCACACAAAATTGTTTGATTTTTGTCAAAAAAGAAATGAAAAAGTAATCACAATGGAGTCTCTGCGAGAATTATCCGCTGAGTCTCTCGGAGCTCGTGATCCACGTCGGAATTCTCCGAAAACGGATCCACGTCGTGATTCGGATTCCGATTGACTGTCATCGTCAGCCACGTGTTTCGGCACTGTCGTCACTTTCTTCAATTTGATTCCTTCCAATTCGTTTGTCTCTTCTTGAGCCTTCTTTGTCACTTTCTTCAATTGAATCTGTGACAAAAGATTCTTTGGCTCTTCTGGTTTCGGGGCGGCTCCATTTCGTTTTTGTCCGACTTGACGACCACCAACTTTGGTTTTAAGCTCTTCTGATTTTGACTTCTCTTCGACTTTTTCATGGTGCTGAAACGAATTGTTAGAACATGTAGTTAGATTGAATATAAATGAGAAAAGACGAGATTGGACATGAGATAATTAGCAGAAAATGGAAAATGTTATAAGAAATCACCTCAAACCATGCAAACTTTATCCATTTCTTACACGTGGCGTCGTTGGTTCTCCATCACTTGAAGTGCTTGTCGGTACCGGAGCAATACTGACTTTTTTGGGTTTCTCCTAGAAGAATAGTTAGATATGGGGAAAAGAATTGTTAATTTTTAGAAGGGGGTTCATTTTGGGGTAATAGAGGGAGAAGAGGAATTGAGAATTAAAAAAAACAAGGAAAACATAGAAGATAGGATGAAATAGAAGGAAGCAATGAGGTACACAGACATTCATGAATACAGTTTTTGTACAGATGAAACCGTGTCTAGAAATCTTTGTAAATTCCGTTTGTCTGTACAAAAACTGCACTGAAATGATCATTCAAAAGTGATTTGAGAGCAATCAAAGTTGAATCTTCAATTCAGGAAAGGGAAAACAAGAACACATAGTACCTCCTTCTTGGACCCATTGCTATCAGTCTTCTCGTATTTTTGCAAAGTGGTCCGTTCTCGTTTTTCCATTTTAAACTCGGTTTTAATTCCTGATTCGGTGCCATTTTTCTCTTTCAAACTGACTGTTGATTCTTTGACTTCTTTCTTTACAACCTTCTTCAGTTGTACTTTAAATGCACCGTCCGAGTTCTCTTCGACCTTTCCTTTCTTCAACTCAAGCTTCTGTACACTGGCCATTGAGTCTGACTTTTCGAGTCCACCCGCTCCAGATTTTACTTTTTTGAGTTGTGCAAACGGATTACCCGCTTGCTCAGGAAGGCCTTCTTTTCCAAAAAGAGCAGTGGAACCACGTCTTGACCTTGATTCTTGGGACAATACAGATGATGTTGAATCAGCATGGTCAAGTGGGAATCCTGGTTTTTCAGCGGTTCCTCCCTCCTCTTTTTTCACTTTTTTCAATTTGACCATGGCTTTGAAATCGAGTTCGCCATCGGCCTTTTTGACAGTTTTGCGAAGTTTTGTCTGCTCCTGAAACGGGACAAAAAACATAGAAACAGGAAGAAAAAAGACAGAATGCACACCTCTACAGTACTCGATTCATTTCTTGTTGTAGTGGTTTTACGAAGAACAGTGTCGCGAGAGAACATCTCGTCCTGCTTTGGAGGACTCTGAAACACACACAGAACTGAAACAAGAAACATAAAAATGGACAAGAAGAGACAGGACATGGCAAATGATCAATTGGATGATCAGAAGTAGTTGACACATGATGGCTCACTATCTGTTTGCCTGCTCCCGATTTTAGTTCTACAAGTGCTTGCTGCTCCTTCTCAATCTGGGTCACTTTCAATGGAGTTTTGCGGGGGCAAACTGTGTTTCCAAAATGATGAGATTCTATGTGTTTTCAACAAAAAAAAGAGCCATCTTGTCAAAACAGTTTCTCCCAGACAAGTACAAAAACGGTGGACAGAAAGAGAGATAGAGAGGAAGAGATAAAAAGGGATATGGAAACTTTTTTTTGAAAGAAAGAGAGAAAGAGATACGGAAAGATAAGAGATAAAACAATGAGTAGGTGGCAATAAGCCAGAGAGAAGAAGAAGTAAAAGAAACATACATCAGTCTTGCGGCGAGGCTTGCCTCCGGCGAATGATGGAAGTTCGGATATCGACTCGGATACCTGAAATCGATGATCTAATAGAAACCGTTCAGGAAGTCTTTATATAGAAACTTATTCCCAAAAAATTAGTTTCAGAAGAATATTGTTAGCTGAGCCATAACATTTCTATCTTGGGAATTGCATTCTGCTTGAAACTTAAAAAAATACAGCTGTCAAAAAATAACTGAAAATTCAAAAGGAAAGTAGCTCTTGTTACTTATTCACTACTGTGCTTTGTTTCAAGATGGAACTATTCGAAACCGCTTTGAGAAACAAGAAACAAAAACTGACAAGGCAGAGAACAAATAAAATTCGAGTTATGGTCCAAAAACTATTTTTGAAAGATCTAAAAAACGAAGTGTGTTCACACAAAATATGTTTCGGCGGATATGAACACAAAGTTTTTTATCAATAGGCGTGTCTTCTACTTTTTTTTGCAACAAAGATTGTGGAAAGACAAACAATCACTGTTTTATAATCAGTAGAGTTTGCTTTCGAGAAACACTATGGATATCGAGTACTTTGGATCTTTTGTACTGTTGTTATTCTTTCAATTCAGAAAACTCTCATTCATCCGTTTTTTGGGATATTTCTTTTTGGTATTTATTATTCCATTTCAATATTTCAGTTCACAAACCTCGTCGTCACTTTCTCCGACTTGACCCAATAATTCTCGACGGCGCTCCTCTGGGATCGTCAGACCCGAACTTGGGATCTCGTCCAACTGAGATTCCTGAAACACAAAAAAATAAAAGTTGTTCGTTTTTTCTGTGGGTGCGGTCATCCATTGTGACTGACAAGATAAGTAGTTTTGGCACGTGTTTCATCTCGTTTTTTGCAACATTCAACAAAAAAACCGTTCGGGAATCGGGAAGAGTGGGATTTCAGAACTATTTTCCTTTCTTTTTCTTATTATGTGTTCATGTGATATTTGTGCATTGGTTGTGCAAGAGAAGAAGACATTTGGGGGATGAATATCTCTTCAAATACAGCACACTCTTACTCTTCCGCTATAGTTTTTTTGTCTCATTATCACTCAAAGCCTTTTCTTTTTCTTCTTTCAACTATTTTAGCTCTCAAGTACCCGCACAAGAAACCATCTCTCTCTCGCGCACTCTGCTTATTTATCACGTACTTTCTGGTTATCAATGTTTATAAGTCAGAGTAAAAAGAAAGGAAAAAAGAGAACAAACTGGTATGAAAGTAAATCCCTGTCCTCGTTAATCTAGGGAACGAAACAGTAGGGGTCAAGAATTATTATTTGAATGAGCTTAAAATAGAAAGCAGCTGTTTAGCCATCTTTCTAAACAGGCACCAAGCATTCTCTTTTGAAATAATGGATTATGTCAAAAGAAACATCATAAAATTAAAACCTTTCGGAAAATAACAAATTGTGACTTCCAGCTGTTCTTCGATTCAATTGGCAAGAATTATCATCAAAAGACGTTTAGTCTAATAAAACTTTTGAAATTACTTTAATTTTCAATATCTTTCATGTTTTTTTCTTTTCCTCTTTATTTCCGAATGCATGTTTCTATTTATTTAAATCAACACTAGAATTCCCTCCTAACAGCTGTTTCAATCTTCCCCAAACCGCCCCCGCTTCACCTATCAAGTTCCAATTAACTCATCTCTGGTTTTAACTACAAGAAAAGCAATTCGGTTTCTTTTCGAGAAAACTCTCTGAACTTTTTGTTTTGTGTTTTGCTCTTTTCACATTTTGACCTTCTTTTTCTTATCTGTTCTTATGCCTCAACCACGAAAGTCCCCCATAGATCCAGAGGAAAGAATCCTTGACTCTTCCCTCTGCCATCGAAAATTTTTACGCGGGGCGGAAGCACGAAGAGAGAAAAGAAACGGACAAAATGAGAGAAGAAACGAGGATAATGATAACATTTTTACACTTTTCTCTCTCAGGTCCAGTGTCGCAGGCCCAATGGCACACGGGAGCTTGGAGGAGACTCAAAAAACAACAAGTTGAGAATGATGAAGATTCTGATTTCAAATGTTCTAATGATGTAAAGAAACTTTTGGTTTTTAGAGCTACCGTACCAGTTATCATGTCATTCAGGTTTCAGAAGTTTAGAATAGAATGCTCACCGAATCAGAATCTTGATCCATGATTTCAGATCAAAAAATAGAATAGTTTTCGAATAAATAAACAAAAAAAAGAAGCTAGGTTCTATAATAATTCAGAGAAAATATAGCTGCATTCGTCCATAACCGACACTGTGTTATCCTTTGTTTGGTACTGTTATCACTACAGTAAACAAACAAACAAAAATGTGTTTGGGGTTTGGATACCAGGAAATTGATACAAACACACCCCGAAACACAGAGCAGTCAGACGGAGCAGTGGGCACGAGTCGGGTCGAAGAGATGAGATAGAAGAAGATGGTGAAGATGGAGAAGAATATCAATGGATGGAAGAAGAGATGTGTTTGGTGGTGATAAGAGATTGAAGAAGAAGAAGAAGAAGACTAGGAAGAAGTTGGACGAAAAAAAAAAGAGATTTGAGAGGAGTTTTTCTGATTGAGAAGAGTATCTTGATTAAGGTTCACTCATCGATTTGGGACGCTTTTATTCTTCAAAGGTTACTATAGCTACGAGATGTCATCTCGGGAATGTCAAGATTATAGAACTATTCAGATCAAAAAGTATTCAGTTCTTTCAAAACTAGAACATAGTTTTACAAGAAGGTCGAAAACTGTTTTTTTCGTTTTGCTTTATTTATAGTTCAGGTTTTCTTGGTTTCAGAATACAGAGAAACCCGGAGTACAAAAGATTACAGGCTCAGGTTTTTTGCTCAAATAAGAAAACACAACACCCAATTCGAAATTCCTGAAATGAGAAGAAAAAAACGAGTTCCTGAGTTCAGTCTGACCGTTTCCCTGTTCAGTTACAGTAATTCTATGAAATTTCAAGGCGAGGATGAAATGCTCTTCTATTATAATTCATGATATTATTTGTCTTGTGTTCGTGGGTGTTAAAACAGTTTACTCATAACTCAAATAGTCTTCTCAATCAGTACTTCTTCTTTTTCTTCCTCTCTCTCTGGATCATCACATTAAGCTACACAAACACTTTGACACATTTGTGACAAGTTTAACGGAAGAGTCGTTTTGAAAAATGATGAATTCAAAGAGGAAGTTTAGAAGATTCTAAAAAATGACTGGTACGGTAGCTAAAATCAAAAAATCTTAATCCAGAATCATGAGCCATAGAATTTCTATAAAAAGAGAAATGTGAGCTATGGAATCAAAGTTCGAAAAGTGAGATATAATTTAAATAGGAAAATCTCGAAAAAAAAAATAAAGTGTGAGTCTAAAAATGTGTATGTGGCAAAGGCAGTGAAGAAGTCTCAGTTCGAGAGTACGCGTTCCCATGTTTGTTGTATTCTTGAGCCCTCCCTTTCGCCTCTTTTCCCTCACGGGAAACTTCTTTCTCTTATTCTCATTGGATATCCAAAAAACGACACCCCGTGGTATTTTCACTTCTCTAACACTCTCTCATCATCTACCGTATCATTTTTGAATCTCTATATCTCGATTAGTACGAGTACCTCTGGCGCAAAAACGCTATTTCGCAACTTTTTTGCTCGGCACACTACTACGCGGCGTTCGAAAGTGGATAGGAGAGGAAAGGATTTGAGAAAGTAAGAAAGGATTTTTTTGCGCAGGCGGTAGAGTTGGTTTGGAGTGCTCAGGACGCATTTGCACACGGTTTAGAGATTGGAAAAACGAAACGTGGCATTTTGAAGAGACAAATTAAGGAATACGTGCAAAATTGGATGTAGTTGGTTAGATAAAACAAGACAACTGTAAATATGAAGGTGCAAGAGATGAACACTCATGAACAGGGGATGAAAGAATCTAACTGTTCTGGTTTATTAGGTGCAAAATGTGACCATATCTTATAGATCAAAACCTATTTCATGAAATTCGGATATGGAACTCAAAAGCAAATAAAAGATCTAAAACCTAGAAACTATATGAAGCTCAATATCGGTAATTGAACTGTATTGATTTTTTATTCGTTCAGAAATATTCAAAACCAACTTTCAGACTCCTAAAATAAAAAATGATGAGCCGATTCGCGATTAGTTTGTTTCTAAATGTAAGTTCCACAGTCTCATTCATTATTATTTTCACACAACTCTTAGAAAAAATAGAATCCCGCTTTTGAAAAGATGATGTTATGAACTACCGAAAAGCAAACAGATTTGTGATCATTCAGAGGATTTTTTTCGGTTGTGAGAACGTGCAAAATCCTGATATTTTGGTTAGTGTACTCGGAAAGTTACACGACAAACTATAATGTTAGAGATTTCAGGCAATGTGGAAGTATTACAAAACTACAGTATCCTGAGGGTTTCCCCCTTCGGATTAGGTGATTTGCTTCAAAAATGTATTCGAAAAACGAACATTACTGCTTGAATTAACAGACGATTTGCTGTTAGTCTTCTTTAATTTTGGACTGCCAACATCATCACGACTTCCTCTTCTCGAATCAGGTCCTTCCAAATCCAAAATACTTTTCAAAAATCGATCTTTCGCTTCTCCTTCAGGCATTTTCGATAGAATAAATGCATGAATTTGAGATATTTTATGAAGATCTGGACCTGATGAATTTGCACTTCTCATATTCAATGGATTCGGAGAATCGCCTTTTGTACGGGCGGCTCCTTGTCTATCAGAAACTGAACGAAGATTTATCATTCGACGTGGAGCATTTGATGAAGAGGAAGGATTTGAAGCAGTTGAATGTGATGATTCAAATGGTGGACGAGGTGGCAGACGACGTGAAAATGAAGAAGAAGAAGATGGTGAAGCGCCGTTACTGTGATCAGAGCCGTCATTGCTCGCCGATCTCTTCAGAAGATTCTGGAGATACGATCCAGGCGTGTAGTTCATTTTGACAGAACTATTCGATATTCACGCCTATATTTACACCAGATTCTGTCCCTTTTAGTAGCAGGGGACACTGAATATGGGAAACAAATGATTGAATAATTGGAAAACTGTTGAAAAAGAAATTGGTGTATTTCCAATTCTGAAGATATGGGCTGTTCGGCGAGCCGGCAAGAAGAAATTATTGTTTCTCTGAAGATTTCGAAGATCGAATCGAAAGGTGGGAATGGAAGAAACAGGGAATACAGGTTGGGAGTTCTAGTAGAAGAGTGTGAAAACACGTGTCGAAAGAACAGTACTTGAATAAAGTGCATTGATTGTTTAATCAACCTCTTCCAGAATGTATGGCCTACTTCAAAAAGTACAAAACTTTTTTTTTCAGTTAAGAAACTTTGGATTAATTGAAAAGGGAATGAAAATATCAGTCTACCTACTGAACTTGCTGATTATTTTCTCAATGCTTTCAAAGTGAAATTTTAATTCACAATTCTTTGAGACTTCTATTGAAGTTGCTAGGTCATGGAAACGAGAAAGCTGTTTCATTCTGGAAGAGCTTTCTTCAGTACACTGATTTGTACATTAGAACTAACTTTCAAAAAATCCAACACAAATTTTGATTAATCTCTTTCAGCCTGAACTTGAAAAAAGTTGAAGCCGAATAACACTAGTGAAAATTCCTGAAGCTATTTTTTTCCTTTTGGAGTTTCAGCAATTATATGGAAATTGTCTGAAGCTGACTGAAACATTAGTGAAACATTTTTGAGATTAATAAAAAACAAAAAATAAAGCCTTCCGCTCAATATCTGAAGGATCATTCTATTGCAGACTCTCAAAAATTTGAAATTCCATGCCGGAACACTAACGTTTGAATAACCTTTGATTTGAAAAAATGGGTATAAATCTTTGATAAAAAGAAACTAATCAGCAAATTCATCAGTGAATTGTGAACTTCGGTAACTAATAGAAAGGATGTTCATTAGCGGAAAATATGTTGATAAAACTAAAAACCGAAACACAAATTGAGAAAAAAAAGTTTTTTGCGCCATAAGAAAATATGATGTGAGAAGTGAACTGTCATGTTGTTTGAGAGCATCACTCAAGTTGTTTTAACTACTAGACTGATGTCAATCTTTGCCCTTCTCTTAGACTGTTTCAATGACTTTTCAGAACTAAAAAGTGATGTATTCAAATTGAAACTTTGAAAAATCAATCCGAGCAAAAAACCGAAAAAATGTCAGCGCAATAGTCGTCTAGCTGCCAAAAAGTGGTAAGTCGGGAGGTCCTAACCATGTCTTCTCAGGTCGAAATACCAAATAATTGGGAGAAATAGTATATGAGACGAAGAGACGCAGACATGCTTCATTTTGAAATAGAGGAGTAGGATAAAGAGAAAACTCGGCAGAGCTTCTGAGGTACTTGTGTCTTTTTCGAGTACCGTTTGTCACTTTTGTCGGGAGGAATAGTAAGCCGACTTGTAGAGACATCCGACACATTTACACGTTGTTCTACATTTGTACTGGGAAGGAAGACGGGAGAGAGAGAGGTTAAGTCACTTTTCTCTTTCAACCAAATCATTTGGAGAAAAAGACAAAGGAAAAGTACGGTAAGTAGGTCAAACTGATCAAGAATCATAGAGTTCTTCAGAGAACATATGATCTAGTTTTTATTCGAATATTTCTATTCGAAATGAGCGAAATGAACAATTGCTTGAACTATATTTGTAAGATTTTATTGAAACTATTCAGTGTCAGTTCAAGTTTAGAGATCATATTGCAACAGTGTAGTCTTACAATTCAATCTGTACCAAGCCAATATTTGTTAGTTCTTTTGAATTTTCCATTCATCTCAATCCAATTCAACTCAAAAAACTCGAATATCCATTCCTCAATACATTCAAACCCACAACAACCAAACTCTTTTCTCTAACATTTTTCGATTTTTGATCTCTTTTCAAATTCCACGTCACGTTCCTCTCTTCAAACTACACACACAAATACTTGCTTATCCAGAGCCAAACAATACGCAGTGTCAAGTATGTTTCCTATGGTTTTTGCTCATCCCATATATCGTTTCGATTCAATTACCTCATCTGGATCCGGTCGAACACTTGAACTTCTCTTCTGTTCTGATTCTGAAGCATCGGGACGAATGCTATCAGATGTTGTGCTCTTCTTTGCTTGTGGTGCCTTGAATTAGATCTGTCTTTGACATTTCTTTGGGAGATACTTACCGGACTCTTACTCTTTGATTTGCTTCTCCTTGCAACTCGTTTCTTTGTTTCGGCTTGAAGTGATTGTGAAGCTCTTCTATCTTCTTCTTTTTGATATTCATCTTCCAAATCTTTTCTGTGCTTCATGAGTTCTTCTTCCACATCTGCAAAAATTCATAAAAATGTTTGGGCCGAACCGGGAGTCGAACCCGGGACCTCTCGCACCCGAAGCGAGAATCATACCCCTAGACCATCCGGCCGCCGGTTTCTCTGGGTCTCCGTGCAAATTCCGAATCTTTCGGAGGAGAAAAGAGAAATGATAAGACACTCACCAGACTGTTCAACTTTGACCATTGCACTGCTCTGACCGTCTCCATATTCACATTTTGCATGGCATTTATAGAGACCCGATTTCTCTTCGGTCAAGTTATTCACTTGCAGTTTTGCTATAGATCCATTGAACGTCTGAACGTATTCGGAAGAATTTCTAACCAATGTTCCATCTCTGAAAAATTGAAAAAAATTAGAAAGTATCCAACAAAATGATAGCGTGCTCACCTATACCATTCGATAATTGTAGATGAATGGCACTTCCACTCAACTTCTAAAACAACAGATCCACCAACTCGGCCAGTCTGGAATATTCAATTCAATCTTTGATTTTTCTTTTCTTTTTTTTTACGAAAATGTTTTATAATTAGTTACATTCGCATTCTAAGTTTCGAAATTTTCACCATTTTTCTCTCATTTTTCTCCGTTCACATCTGGTATGAATGGGCTGCCAATTGGGCTGTTCGCAGAACTTTTCTTTCCGTTTTTCACACCCGAAAGTGTATTGAAAACGAGCGGATCGGAGATCAAGAGTATCGTGGGAAGACATTGAAATCCCCGAAGAATATATATACTCACCTGGGACCTACTGGCTTCAAGAACGATTGGCGGCCTCGTGTATTTGTCACGCGATGGATCATGAATCTGTTGAGAAGATGCTGCTGATGTAGCAGTAGTAGTCGTAGTTGAGGAGGAGGATCCTCCAGATGTAGCAGTTGTTGTGGAAGATCCAGATGCTCCTGTGGCACCGGATGCACCTCCAGCTCCTCCAGCTCCACTGGCTTTTCTAGATGGAGTTGGTGATGCACTTTTTCTAGATGGAGACTTTCTTGCGGAGGGACTACCCGCTCGAAGTTTCTTTTCATCGCCACCTGGAGGTGGAAGACCGTCTGGTTTTCGTTTTGAAGCTCCTGATGACACTTGATCCACTTCCATTTTATCTGTTCGACTCGATCGGCGGGACTCCGATTGAGACATTTCTTCGTTGACTGGCGTTGAAGTTCGGGATCTGAAAATAAAAATGAAAATGAAAATATAGGAATCAGGAAATACTCATTATGTTTGGTCATGATTTCAAATAGGGTTAACCAAAATAGTTTTTACTTTTGATAATATGGAACCTTATCAGTTTTTGAATTAATAAAAAAAGTTGGATGGAAACTGAAAATAAAGATTCAATGGAAAAAACTAGTTTTTTTCTCATAGAGCGATCTATCGTAAGTTTCCAAAAGAATATTTCAATTTTTGTTTTCGTACCTCAACTTCTTTGATGGTGAACCTTCTCTTGGTTTTAATGTTCGTTTTGGGGTTCCTTCCCTCGATTTCATCGATTTTTTTGGTGAAGATGGACGACTTCCAGGACCACGGGACGATGGTCTTGGTGAAGCAGTCGATCGTTTTCTTTCTTGTCTTTCAGATGGATCTGGTTCTTCGAAGTTTAATGCCAAATTGGCATTCGTTTCTCCTTGATCGTTTCTAATATTACATCGATACTGTCCTGCGTCCGAAGATGACGGACCCTGAATGCGTTCAGACTTTAAGAAAACTATAACTTCAAAAGAACTCACTCTAATCTCCAATTGACATAAGAATGTTTGATCTCCGAGATCACTGAAAATGGCATGATATAGTCCACCCATATTCAATGGAACTCCATCTTTCATCCATTTCGCAACGGGAGTGGATGCACTTTTCACTTTGCATTCCATTACAATCAATGCTCCACCATCTTTTGGAATGATTCTGGGTTTTCCTACAAAAGATGGACCACGGGACTTGGCCTCATCTCCTCCGGCACCGGCAAAATTTAAATTTATATTGGCATTCGATTCGCCCAACTGATTCTTAGCAGTGCATTTGTAAGCACCTCCATCACCGGCGTTTGGTTCCTGGAATTACGTTTTTGAGGTTTCGAAACAACTTTTTTTGTTTTGGATACGTTTTCGCAAAATCATCTGTCCAGTTTTCAGTTTTCCCTCCTATATTTAAATCAATTTCCTTTTCGGATTTAACTTTTTTTTGTTATATTGTGTTTTGTTTCCCCCAACTTCGCAACAAATTTTCTTTTTTATCCCTTCAACTTTGCATCATCATCTGCTTCGATATCCGATACTTCAAAAACACTTTTCCTCTCCTTCTTCCCGTCTCAAAAGAAGATTTTCTCACCTTGATAACTAATGTCGCTTTGTATAGACTTCCTCCTAATGGTGACAAAGTCTGTACAACTCTTCCAGATGGTTCCAGAAGATTTCCAGAGTGTTGCCAGGCGATCGTCGGTTGTGGATCAGCCTCGAGGTGACATTCCATCAGCAGATCACCCTGCAATCAACAATCATTCATCTAATTTTTTTGCAATTCAATTGATGAGTTCAATGTTTCTCTTGTTTACACTCTTTCTCTTGCTCACACAGGTATCTGGAGACGACAGATGACGTCATCCGATGATGGGAAAACATCAAAACAAGAGGATCCCCCGCAATTTGTTGACACGTTTGTTTTCACTGATTTAACAATGCTATCGAGTTGTATATAATTGTAAAATAATTGTTAAGAGTTGGATTCGTGTGTAGTTTATTAAGTAGCTTTTTTGTTACTTTTCACCGATCTTTTTGTTCCAGGGTATCATCTTTTTCACCGACTTCAAGAGGGTGTTTGTGTACTTGAAAGGATCAAATTTCAAATATTTTTGTAGAGAAAAAAATGGGAAGCACGTGGTTTCAGACAGATGTATGATAATGTTCGAATTTCAAAATGAAAATTTTCAGAAATGATATTAATGGAAACTCTGATTGAACGGCACTTCAAAGTGAACTGTGGATTTATGTCAAATTGGAAATTTTGATACTGTCTTCTAGACGTTCAAGTTCGAAAATTATCAAATCAAGAGAACAGAAAATGTAAAAATCGTTTGAATCTCAGATGCAAGATTTGTGTTTTATTACACTTTAATTCCGGAGTTGGCAGTGTTCTAAAAGACCCTAAGCTCAATTTTGTTTTATAACCTGTATGTTTTACTTTGACACAAAACAGGCCTATCCAAATATCAAGGATTGAACTGATTTTTACAGAAGTGTACGGTATTAGTAAGATCCTAGCTTGGATCCAAGTGATCTATCTCAATCCATGTTTCAACATTCAAAAAAGTACAAACTGTCAATATTTACGTTCTTTTTCTCCCTTTTCTATTATTTCTCTCTCTATTTTCTGCACCGTTCGCTTGCTCTTTGCTCGTTATCCTTGTCTCAAATCCCTTCTTTTTTCTTGTGTTCAGTCATTTTCTAAGTGTTTTGCGGTCAGGTTCAAGCTTCTTCTTTTTACTCTTACTTCTCTCATTCACTCTCTCTCACTGCTCCTCACTCCGGTAGTTTTTTTCGTTCATCATCTACGGATTCCTGGGGTCTCCAATACTTTTTCCTCTCGGCATTTCTGTCTTTGAGCCCGTGAAAGCCGTAAAGCGACGAGGAGCACACGGCAAGAAGCCGAGGATCAAGAGAGATGCTAGGCGAGAAATAGCACAGAAACTCGTGGAGCCCGTGTCCCGACGGCCAGTTGGCTTTTCGTTTCGGGCATCGCCCCCACAATACACTAGGACTTGCGATGATCAGTTTAGAGAGACGCAGACGGATCGGGATCCCGCAATCATTTGCCATGATCCATGTGGCTCAAGCACAGGGCATGGAATTAGAAAAAAAAAAGAATGAGAGATATAGAGAAAGAGCCGGAACGTATTATACAATACAAATTCTCATTTATATTTTCAGAAATTACCAAAAAAAGACTTACAGTAGGTGTCTGCTGAATGGATGGTTTCTGGGTGAAGCGCGGTGCGCCAACCATGGTCGCAGTTGGGTGGGTCGGCGCACGACTTTAGGTTCGATCAATCAGTTTTTCTGTTCTATTCGGCGACGTTCGCACGGCACATTCACTCCGCAGATCGAGAATTCTGCGGGTGATTCTAGATGGATCGTTTTCTGAATTCAAGAGGTTACATGCAATGTTCGGCTTACAGAGAAATGAGAACGTTTGGGAAATGAAAAGAGAACTTCTTTAAAATTGATTTAAAGTAGGAGGGGGGGGGGGGGGGAATTCTGAAGATTCTTTATAAAAATGGTCGGATAGAACTTATAACGTTCTGGAAATTTGATTTTTTTAAAAGATTCTCTGTATTATATAGAATGAAACTTTGGAAAAAAAAAACTACTAAAAAAACTGGATTTCTTTTTTCAATAAACTACGGAGCAATGTCAATGATTCAGAAGGTGAAGCACAGTAACTGGTTCCTTCAAAACGTCTATATTCGAAAAAACATTCGAAAATAGGAGAAGAGTTAAAAAAAGATCATCGAAAATGACTTGTCTCATGAGTTTCCTTAATTGATCAAAAATAAAAAGTAGAATCTTGAAAATGTGAGTTATTCAAATAGCTATATATGATGGGCAAGCAGAAAAATCAACCTGACAGGAATAGTTCTGGAAATGGAAATCCCAAACAATTTTCGAGTTCCTAATGTGCAGCAAAGAAAGCAATGATTGAAAAGTTTCTACTTGAAAAAAAACTGTTTTTTATCCTCTCACATTCAGTTTCCATCTACGTTTCCAAGTTTCAAAACTTCGATAAATTTTTCTCTTATTTCTGAACACTCTAGATTATCATCCATAGCCCAGTTAGTCAGAGACTCTTGAACTATTCGTGAACGTGATTTTCGAAGTGATCCTATTCCGGAACTGATGTCACTAGTTCTCATTTTTCAGATTTTTATTGCAAAACAAAGAAAAAACACAGTAACCTAATCCATTTTCATATGATCACTAGACGAAAAGTAAGAGATGGAATGAAGAGAAATAGAGAAAGATAAATCAAGAGTTCTGAGTCATACTGTAGTTTTGACTGAAATAGAACAACTAAAAATGAAACAAGTGTTCAAAAAGTGGATCACTGGTTTCTTGTAAGGTGGGTGCGTGCAAACAGCGAAGCCGATTTCGTGTGTGTGTTGAAAAAAAATCATAACGATGTAAGTGGGGGATGAGAAGTGGGGTAAGAGATGGCGCCCGCAGGTCCCACTGCTATCTTGAAGTTGAAGAAGCATGAAATTTGAGGAGTGAAACGGACGAAAAATGATGAGATTGTCTCCGGAAACGCAATAAGAAACACTAAAAAATAACTGACTAATTGCAGAAAAATGTATAATTTCAAAATATTTTTTTTTCACTCAGTTCCTTTTGGAAATGGGTTCTTTTTGAAATTTGGTGCAATGTCGTTTGAAAAAGTCACTAGGAGAGGATAGAAGGTCTACGACATCTGGCAGATAAAAAAGAAAAGTTGAAAGTCGGGTCCATCGTAAATTTTGGATTCTAGGAAGTCTTTGATAGTACTTTTAAAGATTCATGAGTTAGACTGAAAAGTTAGAGTTCAAAAAGATCAAGGCATCATTTCTGAAACATTTTGACAAAAAATATTATAGTAAATATGTGAAAGCAATAGTATGCTCGAAATGCCACAAACAAAGACGCTCGAGGGCATCGGAGGGATAGAGAGTGATGTGGATAAAGGCACACATGAAAGAGGAGGCGACGGCGGCGCGGGAGCATCAGCAGCCCGCGGGAGCCCACACCATATTGCAGGAAATAGTATGAAACGAAGAGAAGACGCAGATGAGTCGAGGGGGCGGCGCCCGACGAACGGCATCGAAATGAATAGTATGGGAGAAGAAGAGAATGAGAGAAGTGGCGATCCAACGGGAAAAAATAATGAGATGGTCCCTTCGGTTGTGGCACACAGGAAGAGGAAAAGAAGTTGATGCCATTGACAATGGACTTTGAAGAAGAAGAAGAAGAAAAGATAGATAAGAAGAAGAACGGAAAGGTGATGAGAATGAGATTGATTGCGCGAAACTGAGAGATGGGTCATAGGTGCAAACGTGACAGGTGTCAATGGGGTGGAGCTCTTTTTTAATAAATCATATCAACTCTGGAAATTGTAGAAAAGAAAACGATGAATAACATTCAGTGGGGAGGTCAGAAGTCAATTCATGATGAGTTTATAGAAATCACGAAAAACAGGTCGGGTTGACAAGAATCAAGAAGATAATTAATAGGTTTGGACATTGACTAAGAAAACATGAACTAATCCCACCCCTGAATTTTCATAAAAACACAATTCCAAATTGCCTTTTTCTGAATAAATCAAAAATAATAGACAGTTCTGGTTTTCAACGTGAATCTCTATCGTTCTCACCCTTGACGTGGTGTTTCCTTTTTCACAAAATTTTTTTTTCACAAAAGACAGAGTTCAAAGTTATTTCTGCTTGTATCGATACGTAGAGAATCTGTTTCTTGTTCACATGCAAGGACCTTTTCTGGTAATTCAAAAGAAAGCACTTCTCAGAAAATGATCTTCCTTTCAAATTGATTTTTCAGCGAGAACAACCACCACGTGCTGCAATGAGTAGCTCATCGAACAGTGATTATCATACATCTACAACAGGAACAACTAGAAGTACATTGAGTGTAACTCATCCTTCTGATACAAAATACGGATTGAATTCATTGGATAGTGATTGTAGTAACGAAGCAATCGGATCAGAATTGACTGCTGAAGAGGCGCAATGGCTCAAGTTGGCACATGAATTCACTGCTGCGGAAAAACCATTCAAGGAGCAGAAGTCGTACCGTGTTGCTCGGAAATTAAGAACTTGGCATCCGAGACGTGGCGTCACGTGGACTTTTCTTCGTAGATTGGTAAGTTTCAGATGTTCATTGTCTTCTAAACTATAGATCTTCCAGTACAATGGTCGACAGGATATGAAAGAGGAAGACAAACTCGAAGCTGATTTAGCTGAAATGCAAATTAAAGAAAGAGAATAGAGTGAACTACTCTATGAAATAAACTTCTTTTTGGTTTTTTTACTATGTGCAATTCTAAATTCGTTGGAGAAAGACTTTGAAAAACACGACTTCTACTTGGATCGCGGTTTTTTTTTGAGAGGAAGGGGTTTTCCCTTCAACAAATGGCCTTGTAGCTGCCTATTTCTAAAAACAACAGCGACGATAAGCGTTGGCAACCCCATCCGAAGTAACTTCTGTGTCTATCAAATCCTTGAGTCATAACTGACTCCTTTCAATTTATTATTCACTTTTGGAATCAAAACATATTTATTCTGTACAATTGGAAATGTTTCAACAATTAAAAAAAACAAATTCAAAAATAAATTAAAAGAAAAATACGGTTACTATCTACATTGGTTTTGAGCAAATTCAAATTAAAGCTATTCAGCAGTTCGGAATGTCACAAATTAATGTCATACACTTCTGTCAGTGAACCCCTTTCAATGTTTCTTTTCAGTTTTCTTCACTGCTCTCTTTTCATTCCTCTTTGGAGCTGATTTTTTTGATGGAGATGCCTTTTTGGCTGGAGCTGATTTCTTTGGTGATGCCTTTGACGATGCTTTTTGTGCTCTCTTCTGAACCTTTGGTGATGCATTCTTCTTCACGGAAGCTCCCTTTGGCGCCTTCTTTGGTTCCGTATGTCTGACGTCTCTTCTCTTGGAATTCAAATATTTCTTAACTTCGGTAAACGAGTTTTTCTGTTTCTTTTCTTCCGCTTCTTTAGCAGCTGGTCGACTGAAAATGAAATAATGAACTGATGAAGTCTTTGACATTATTACAAACCTCTTAGAAACTCCTGGTGTTCCTTCTCTCAACATGTTTAATTGAATGGCAGCAGTATCGAATTCAGTTTGTTCGTGATTCAAATTATCTACTTTATATTCATGTCCACCCGGGAATTCAGATGCCTTCTTTCCACATGCCATGTATCCAACAACGAAATCTCCAGTGGATGCCAAATTGAAACTCTTATAAGTGGACTCGTAGTTCTTGAACCAATTGATATCTTGCAAGAATTTGGAGTTGCACATTAAACCAGTATTCATGTTGCAAATGTCAAAGAATGGAAGCATGCAAAGATGAGATCCTTGATTGGCACCAGCAACAGAAATGTAGGTATGAACTCTGGATTGAAGAGATGGTCCCAAGGCAACATTTGGATCGTCAACACATTTTCCTCCGAGGATTGCTTTTCTGGCAAGTGGGGATCCCATCGAATATCCGATAATGTCAATTTGTTGGGCTCCGGTGTACTTGAGAACGGCCTGAATGAAGCGACGAATCTGAAATTTTGATGATGAGCTTCACCTACAGTTAATCTATAACTTACATGTCTGACATGTCCACAAGACAATGCAACATTCAAATTCATTTGTTCAACTCCTCTTCCCCACGTGGTTGCAAATAACCGCTCGTGTGGGAATCCGGCAGCAGTCATATCCCGAACGATCTTCCAGAAACTTCCAGCTTCATTGTTCAAACCATGAACCAATACAACTGGTCGATCACTGAAAAAGAAACTCCATCAAGTCTTGATTTAGTTTATGTTTGACTCACTTTGTTTCTTTTGTGACAATTCCTCCTCCAAAACTTCCAGTCGTTAACTCATCTCTGATGAAAGCTTTTACTTCTTCTGGCTTATAATTTGCCTTCAACCATTCCATGAAATGAGGGTTTACAGCATGTCCACAGAACGATAAATTAACAACAGCAAGGGCTACAGCTACAGTAATCCAATTCATTTTCTTGTTTTTTTCAGATTTACTACCTGAAAATTTAGATATTTTATTATTGGAAAAATTAATATTAATAATTATGGGAAAGAGACATTTGAATGAAATGACTAGTTGATTCAAATGCTTTTTTCCAAACCTTTTATATTATCCCCTTTTTCCCTTTATCTTGCCCCTAGTACTAAAAGGGGCGGAGTCTCAAAAAAAGCTTCATTTCCAGATTTGAGATTTGAGAGAGGGACGGTCACTGCCCACACGATACGGCATATCAAAAAGGAGTGAGAAAATTTATGGGCGGTACGAATTTGACAACCGGATAAGCTTTCTGACCTTCTCAAGGTAAAAGCGCCAAGGGCTTATCAATGACAGAAGATTGGCAGAAGCAAGAAAAGGAGAAGATGAAAGAGGAAGAAGAAAAAGAAGAAAATGAAATGAAGAATGGCAAATGGACAATTCAATCAGGAGGAACGAAACTGATGATTTCGAAATGGAAAAACGAAGAAACAGTCGATTGGCATTCCGGATGGATTTCGTTTTTTTTTGAATGCGAACATTACAGTTTTCTATTGGAAGATGATCATGATGTTGGTGTTGGCGAAATATTCTTCCATTAGAAATCCAACTCGTTAGTAGCACAGCAGTAGAAAAAATAAGTATTTGATTCCTAGCGACTCATTTAGAATAAAAATCAATTTAATTTCAGGTGTCTTTATGTACAAAGTAATTCAATTGAAAAAGTAGACTCGGATCAAATATGAAGCTTTTTGATGAAATTTCTTACAATCTTGATGAAAATTTATAATTTTTTCCCTTCTTCGTTCATTTCAATTTTCAACGATTGTTGCTCAGGATTTGATCGTGAAACAAAAACTCATTCGCCTCAAAAGCTGAATTATGATTTATATTCTTGTAAGTTCCATTGTGCCTTTTCAATTTTCTACAGACGTTCATTTAACTTCATAGTTTCCAATAAAACAACACATTCAAAATGAATTTCATTGATTCAGACTTTCTGTTTCTAGATTATTTCATCTTGAGATTTCGATCCACCATACTTGTAATTTACTTTCACATCATAAGTCTCCACGAAATCTATCAAAGCATCTTTGAAAAAGAAGTTTGTATTCTTCAAAGATTCAACATAATCCTATCAACTTCCAAAGAATCAAGGACACATCGAAACTACTTTTCTTGATCTATGCAAATAATGAATAGTTCTACTTTGAATAAAAAACTTTTGAAGGATTTCTAATAGCATACTTGGTTGATGAGTAAGCATTTGATCATTGTAAGTACAGAAGTATTTTGTGGGCCAACTGGAAATATTGAATTAAAAGCTGCACAAAGGTCTCAAAGAAACACAAACTTTCTTGCTAAGCTAATAGTCAAATAGGTTCAATCAAAGCTTGGAATTGTGTTTTCATAGGATCATAAGGATAGCTTTCCAGATAACCAAACTCAAAAGTTGAACTTCTCAAGCTCGAAAGAAATAGTATTCAATTTCAGTGTGGTTATGTTCAAACAATCAGCAAGTCACTTTCTCCGTAGACGTAACTATCGGCAAAAACTTGACGAAAGGTGTCGGGATTGCATAAAAGATATCTTCCTCGTTATGCATTCTGACCACAACACAAAAAACTCTTTATGATTCGTCATTTGTTGTGTTTTTATCCGCTGGCATCCTGTCCATAGTATACACACCCAGAGAAAGATACCGTATCTTTTATTATTTTTCACTGATCTGTTGGATTTTAAAGTGATTTCTTGAACTGGATACCGGAAAGTGATTATGTCACATTGATACGGTATAAGCTGGCAAATCAAAGAGATGGATGGAGGATGATCACACATACTATCACTATTATACGATATTCGAAGAAAGTGTTTTGATGCTATTCATTCTCATGATCATGGAAGGATGGTAAGTTGATTTGAAAATTGCTGAGATGAGGTTTGTGTTTCAGTGATAGAAAGCTCAATGTTTCTTTGAATGCTTAACAAAGAAATCAAAGAATGTCAAGAGTTCATTCTCAACCGAAGATTTGTTGAGAATAAGTTTTTTCTTAGGGAGATTCTGGACATAGTTGAACGAAAAATGGAAAATACTAAACGAGGACGATATAATACATTGAAGGTCAAAAACTTAAAACTTTCAATAAAGAAAAAACAAGGCCAGTTCTATAAAAATATCTATGTGGGATGAATAATTCGGGTCAGTGCCTTCTTTGTGTTTTATGGTTTTGCGATATAAGCTAAAACAAAAGATAAGCAATAAGTACTGAAAACATGGTTTGGGGTATTTCCAATCGAAGTTTTAAAGAAAGAGGTTTTCATTTGTGGTTCAATCAAAAAAGATGAGTTCGCAACATTTAGGTAACTTTTCTGATTTCCTATTCAAAATAGCACTACTTTCAGTGTCCATGTTATGCGTTTTCCATAGTTTTCACCTGACGAATTGATGAATGACTAACGGGTAAGACTTGAGGCAGAAGTTTTCTAGAATCAGAATGAAGTAAAATGATTCCCATTCGAATGCCATTGGTTATGAATCTTCCCACATATCATACAATAATGTATCTCGCGTAAAACTTTATTATGCTACTTATTAATCCATTCTTCTCGATTCCACACTTCATAATCTCTTGATCTTGTGAATCCATCCTAGTTTACCTCCCAATTCTACAATGTCCTTTTGTGTCTGGTCTTACAATTCAATTGAATGAAAAAAAACGAGTTGAAAGATTGCGTAAGATTCGAAGAAGCTTCGAAAATTGGCAGACGCCTCCGTATATCGTCTGGGTTTGATAGCCTCGATGAGGGTAGATCCAAATTCTCACGTATTGAAAAAATGAGGTGATTTGAGAATTAAGAAATGAAATGGAAAGTGAAGGTAAGAAATTAAAATTGAACTAGAAGAAAGAAAAGATGTAAAAGTTATGACTATGAGAATGTATTCCATAATCGTCTGAAACACTTTGATTTTATGATTAGCTACTTTAATTGAAGGGGAAATGTTCAATTATTTTCGCAAAAATCAGCTTCATTTAAATTTTGATTGGACCTCATTTTCTCTTCTCAAGACAGCATTCAACAGATCTTTTTTTGAAGAGTTAGTTTCCAACCAGTTTACTGAATATAAATAGAAGAAAAGACCCAAAACTCTCAGTGGAATATTTATAATTGTTTTTTATTTTCACTTGAAAATTATGGTTTCGAATCGGATGTTCCTAGATTTCAAAACGGGCTAGTGCTACCGAGCACATTTCACTCCAAGGGTTTTTCTAAAAATTAATTTTTATTTTATATATATATAGCTTCCTCTTGCAGTCGACACTTTTTTACTGTTTCGATCTTTGCGCTTGGCTTCCTCCTACCCTTCGCTTGCGCAACCTAAACCCGTCTAGCCTTTTTTGTGTCTTTTCATGGTCGCAAAGGACAATGAATTACAAGAGATAAAACTACGGGCGACGGATGGCAACATCGGTGTCATCAGAAGTGCGTGAAAGTGTGTTTTGGTTGAAGATAATGAGAAAATTGATACAGAAGATACAGGTAATAGATCACTTCTTTTTTAGGTATAAGAACGGAGAACGAATGGAGAAAACGAGAAAACTTCAGTGACAAAAAAAACTAGCTCGTGTGGAAAAACTGAACTATGGGAGGTCAATATGAAATAAGTAAGATCAAAGTAAAAAAGAAAGTTGAGGTATTGTTCATTTGACATCTAACTGTGGATGGATGATAACTTGAGCAAATGGAATCGGGCCATTTTTAGTTTTTGTATTATAAAAATTTCTTTAATTTACATCTCAAACATCCATTTTCAAAGTTACTTATATCTGCAAATTCAAACGTTGAGAACAAAATGAATTTCGAAAGCTGTGATAACTGAACGAATTGGGAAAATAGTTTACCTCTTTATGAATTAAATCTGCCATGTTTTAGTTGACTAAAAATATTCTAGAATTGATTCCAAGTTTAGCAAAAGATGCAAAAAAAATGTGGTCTCAATGAAAATTGTCGAGAATCTAAACCCCGCCTTCTGATTCTCGGGTCGAGATTCTCTCATTGTGAAATATGGTCCAAAGATCATCGATACATTATAAGTGTCACAGTTTTCATTGAGATTCTAAAAGTTGAAAATATTCCTAATGACTTTTGAAGATGAGAAACCGTGCGGCAGTGGAACATGAACTTTTTATAGAGGCTTCAGTTATTAAACAAAGTGAGTTTTATATTGATTTCATTGATTCGTCAAGTTATACAGTATATATTTTGTGTTTTCTCTTTGGCTTGTGGCCCCTAAGTATTAACGTTTTCAAACATCATTTTCTTACTTCACAAATTACTGTACAATTAGCCAGGTTGTGTACAGTAACTCACCAACATTTTCCTTGATTTCATTCCGAAACTGTTAGCGTTTCAGAGAATGAATCTTCTAATTCACGAAAATGATCTCTCGAAGTGAGTCTGGCAGATTTCAGTTCGACTGTGCCATGGAGACATTTTCCTTCAAAGGGAATTCCTTGTATCATTTCTGATAAACCTTATGCTTCATACTTTATTCTGCTTCAAAAAAGGAAAATAAATAAATAAAATGGATCTGTAAACTTTGATAGAATCATTTCAGACTTCAATACTTGAGGTGGTCTACTAGTTGCCCAAATATTCGCTTCACCGTCCTCAGTTTATTCCTGAATATATCTGAAAACGCTTTTTTTTGCTGTCCTGAACTCTTGGACTATTCGTTATCAGGGAGTGTAATACGATATCTCCGCTTCTTCTTTTTTTTTATGATTAACACGTTTTTGTAAGCTTTCTGGGCGGGCGGAAAGCGGCTAATCGTTGCAATATTCTTCCCTGTTTCTAGTCTCATCGCAAAGTCCAAAAAGTCGCTGATAAATGATCGACATTCCGACGACAATGGGTTGCCCGTCTATTCTCAAGGTGAAAACGAAGCGTTTATGGAAATTCGAAAGCGTAGGTGAAACCTGACTGGACCCTGTTGATCTTAGCGACCTAGACTATATCACGGCGGTTTCTCCGATGGCGGCATCAATCTACACGTAATCTGGATGTGGACGTAACGAGAAGAAAGTGATGATCCCACCCGATCTAAGAAATATATTATTCAACATTTACCAATCTGAGAAATGAAACACGGATAGTCTGTCTGGACGAGGGATATATTCCATTAAGAACATAAGACAAAAAGGCACAGAAAAGTGTCGAACCGTACGGAATAAAAAATCATACAAAAGTGAATTGACAAGGCAAAAGCTGGTGAAGAAGGAAAGAAATTAACGGGAGGGGGCGAATACATAAAGCTATTTGAAGATGAAAATGTTTAAAATGCACACGAAAAGTGGAGACTATATACCAGTAAAGAATTCAACAAGAAATATGATATTAATTATTAGATTAGAAATCGAAGTTTAGTTGCCGGATTCATTCTGACTGAGTCGGCGATATCGTACGTTTCCACCTCGTGAACGAGATCCTTTTCCACTTCTACCTTCGAACATTAAACCTGAAGGAAAATCATGAGATCATGTCCAAACGGGAGTATTTTTTTTCGATTAAATGATAATTTTATAACCAATTTCGCCTTGATATTTCTGA
>GL380177.1:53005-66170 GCA_000143925.2 Caenorhabditis brenneri | reverse complement strand
ATAATCTTTCAGACATTTTTGTTGAAGTCGTTTGAGATCCAATGGCTCCAAATGAATCGGACGTGTCGCACATGCATCCAGAGTATGGGCCAACGATTTGACAGTGAAGCAAATAGTCCCTGAACGAAGTCAAACATTTCTAAGCGCTTCAATAGTTGTTTTTTTCTTGTTTGGTCACAATTTCTTCAACCCATTTGTCTCTCCTCGAAACAGCAAGAATGTCCATGACACTTTCACTCCCTCTCCCAATTACTCACCTCCAGTGACGAAAGAAAGACGCATGATAAGCGCTGATTTGTGCTTTGCCAAGAGGCTATCCACTTCCGCAAACTCTAAGAAACCCATCAAAATTCCCATTTCCCACAGTTTTCGGACGTTGTTTCTTGTATCGTGGAAGATTTGAAGAAGTTCAAGCATTCCACGCCAAACCGAAAATCGAACATTTGTACTGTTGCATTCATATCGAAGATGTGGGCAGAGAACGTTTTTGAATGTGACAATTTCTGAAAAGAAACAAATTTAGTTGTCACTGATACTACTTTTAAGGGCTCCATAGAATGTAAGCACTCTTCAACTCACGTTGAACTCCATTAATTCTCGCTCCATCTTGTCCAGAACAGCAGTCCGGACACTGTAGTTTGTATTTCAAGAGTTCGAAATCATTGTCAATTAGACTCCTCTGCACATCTGCATTCACTTTGAAATGCTGTTTGAACAAATGTTTGAAATGATCCCAATGCATTCCACCGTCAATCCATTGCAACAAAAGGCCATCTTGACTGTTACATCCGTATAGCCAGAAGATTGTAGCTGTATAGGAAGACATCATTCTTTGAACTTGACAATCTTGATTTCTTCTTGTAGCAATCGTGAACGGAAGTGATAAAGTATGAGCAGTTGCAAATCTACCAGATGGAGAGAACATCGTTGCTTTGATATGAAAATAGAAAATAGGTCGTTTTCCACTTCCTTGCTTGTCGTTGTTTGTAGATGAGCTAGTTCCGGAAGGGGACAAATCTTGATAGGAACTGTGCATTGACTGACGGCCTTTCTGTCTTGTGGTGCATAACAAATGGGGGTAATTGGCAGCCCAGTATCTGTTCTTTGCGTTGTATACTGGATAAATAATAACACTTTCCTTGCTGTTCACATCACTTTTCTTATGAGCAGTGTTATTTGCAGAATCCGAGTTACTGGCTGCATTGCTCCTTTTCGTTCCCGTTGTTGGTTTCATTGCAAGGAGAGCTGCAGATGGAACATTCCCAATTGGTGCAGGATGTTGGAGAAGACGTTGTCGAGACATTTCGGATTGGATATGTTCAGCTGTTTCTTCGGAAACAACTTGGATCTCAAAGTCTTTGAAGACGACTCCACGTGCCAATGCTCCACAGTTCATTCTGAAATAATATTAATTCACAACATGATTAGAAAACCGTATATACTACTTACGCAAATAAGTTGTTGGTGACCAAAATAGCACTGGTTGATGGCTCTGTAGCCAAGACACAATTGGACATTAGCAGCTCGAGAGCAGCAAAAACAGCTTCAGACATATGAATAACTGGATCAAAACTGAAGAACTTCTTGTTCACTGTCAAATCGTAACGGAATCCCTGCAAGCGGGCGCCAAGAACTGCCAGCACATAAGTCATATTGGAATAGAAAGAAACAAGATTTTCAATCGAAGATCCATGATCCTTGACTTGATCTCTCATTCTCTCTACTTGAACAGATCGTACTTGTTGCCAAAGAGCCATACAATTCTTGTTACAGAAAGTTTTGTACTGTTCAAGGCAAGGAACAAGAATATCATCTCCAAAAGTTTGTAAATGGATTCTGAAGCTCTCCACGTCATCAGGTGTCTGATACATGGCCGAATTCATTTGACGATACAAACCATGAAGACTCATCATTGTCTGATTCATTTTGTCTCTCAACATGACATACTCTGGATCCATTTCATTACTTGATGGGAATGGAAGGAAGTCTCTCGAGTAGTTGACAAGTTCAACAAGTGCCTGATTCAAACGAGAATATATCATTTTATCCTCATTCGAAACGACAACTTGTGACAGACTGTTCTGAAGACGGTTTGTAATGCACAGAACATTCCACGTAAGCATCGTCCATTCTTCATAAAAATCTTGTCCTCGTTGATGACTGTTGTTTTGTTTGATGCGGTTGACACGTCCATCAATCTCAGTGAGAAGTTTGCAGATCAAATTTTTAACCTTAAAGGTCATAGATTAGATTGTCACTTTCGAATCACATTCTTGATTTCTAGAACACTATTTTCAGCTGGTTCAAATGGGTTATAAACATTTATGAAGTTTTCCATCGAAATATTTGATTTTCTAATAAATGATAATTTTTATATTCAACTATAAAACTATTTTCAGCTTGTGCATTGATCTAAGTTGTTATATTGGCTACATAACACGATACTCTTCTCATGTCCTTTTATGTTTGTGTTTCTTCGTCTCACACACTCTCTCATAAGAAACAAGAATAGGCAGACGGTGTGCGCTCTTTGCTCTTTTCATTCTACCGTTTCTAGACAATCTTATTCTGCATCAAACACTAGAAATGACGTGAAATTTCACACAAACCTTCTGCATTCGTTGCTCCTCACTATCAGGAATCGGTGGATCGTAGTGACGTTGGACACCATGCCACATACAGAACAGATCGTAAAGCAACTTTTGGAAAACATCGTTTGGGACCATTTTGATTTCTTGAGATGTTTGTGAGTACACTTGATGAGCGGAGATCTCTCGTGAAGTCTATAAAAGACTGTTGTTGAAACAGAACCCAAATTTCGATGACAAATGGGTTATTAGAGAATGAGTTCCATGCCAGAAAAATGAACCTTTTAACTTTGCGGCGGGAGTTAGGCTGGCGCCCGCTTGTGACGGGGGCCGTCCGGCAAAAACTCAAAAGCGATCGGAGACGATTCGGGCTTCGCGCAATTTGAGTAACTACCTGGAAAAATGAAACAATACTTATGGAAAATGATGTCAAAAAGTGATATGAAGAAGGCTAAGCGTGGCAAATTGAATACAAAAAAGACCAATCTAATGAAGGGAGAGATGAGCCTGAATCCCACTCTATTGATCTTCAACTATGTAGAAATAGCATAACGAGATAAGACAAGGGAAGTTTGTAAAAAAAAAAGGATAATAATAAAAAACGTGGGAAACGAAACAATGACCAGACTAGACAAACAATGGATTTACAACCTAGATAATAACCATCTGGTGCAAGAGAGATGTGTATTTTCCCAGAAGACAATAATAAAATGTCACTTCAGAGATTACGATCAAGATAGGAAAACCTTGCTTACTAATGAACCGTCATCTGCTTTCTACCTCTACTCAAAATAAAAGCTCAATCAAGTTTGTAATGCTATTGGATTTTCTTCATAAAATTCAAACGGTTATGAAATGAAAAAGGGAATGACAGTTTTCAACGATAGTGATTGTTTGAAAGTGCTTCTGTGGCCGAATTCCGGTCAAGCTATAAAACGTCAAAATCAATTTTTGACTGCTCTGATAAGAAGTTAAAATGAATGGAATCAATAATAAATAACCTCGAAATCGTAATTTTAGGAGGATTAAATGGGAAAGTATCAACAAAATAAACAGGAGAGCATGTTCTTTGTACTTTAATCTCACTGAACCTACACTCTATCTGACACAATATTAAGGTAGATTCCAAAAGATTTGGTAAGCACAGTAAGGGTTGATTCAAAATAGCCCCGTTGAAGAGAAAAGAACGCGCGAAACTGACGTCAGACGGACCATTGGAAGGCCTCAAGAGTGACGTCAGAAGGACCATTGGAAGACAGAGAGAGAGAGTGAGGTAGGGACTGTATGGAGAAAGAGGGTGAAGAGTATAAAGGTGAGTAGAAGATGGATAGGAAATGAATGACGAGTGGTAAAAGGGAAAGAGGCATACACTCTATCTCGATCTGGGAAATCAGGACTTTGGCACATTGCCAACTTTTTTCAATCAATGGAAACAATACACACACCTTCGGAATGAAAACAAAGATAAGCAGCAAAAGGGGGCAAAATATGAAAAAGAAGATGATGAGGAGATGGAAAACACAGAAAGGATATTTAATGAAAGGTGACTACAGATATAAATGATATGATGAGGGAGGCGAGAAGACAAAGAGATGTGGAAGGGCAAATGTACTAGAAGATGACGATTGTAGCCGGTCAGCACACATGTAACGTTTAGCACCAATTATTTGGGTTTTGATCAATTCTTATCAGCAAGTGGGCGAAATTTCGCAGCAGATGGCAACATTTTCTGCGTACGGTGTCACAAAAAGGCCGGAGACGGAATCGAGAATTGAGGAAAAACCATGTGAATATATATTTACCTGATCATTGCAGAATTTACGAATTTTAAGCTAGTTCAAGTGTTTAACTTTTTGATGAACTGAAAATGCTTACCACAAGAGTGAAATGTCTCGGAAGTAATGGATAACTGTTTTTTTTGGTAAATGGGATCTAAAACTGGAATGGAGAAATCAATGGAACTAAATGTATTGTGTTTGATATCTAGAATAGTTGTCTTATGGTGTTATGTATGAAAACATATTGATACTTATTTTTGATCAACTTATTTTAATTTCAGAAAAATTTCGATTCAAAAAACATAGTTTCTCAGATCCAATTCGAATAGTAAACTGAATTATCGGATTTCATCAAACGGCACCTCAAGCTGTTGAATTTGGAATTCGGTTCAACTACTTTTTTGTGAAAAAAAGAGTAGAAAACGTTTCAGAAAACGTATTTTCAAATGAGTGTATTTTTTGAAACCCAAGATAGTTGAGTTGCAAAGTTCATTATTGTACTGAAAAGAAAGTCCGAACAAATGAATCTACTAGTGAAATAACAAAATGGGTCGCCCTGATTACTCTTCTCCTATTTTTTTGTGTTTCCATCGGTCACATGATATCTATATCAATCTTTCAATTATGAAAAGAGAGATCACATCATCAGTGAGTTAGAATTACAAAGTTACACAGTAACCTATTTGCAGCCATTATTGAAATGCCTACCGTATCCATTAGAAGTTTGCTGTGTGTCCTCCCGGAGTCATCAACACAATAATATGTTTATGTTACTTTAGATAGTATGTAAAAGACAATGTGCGCTGATTACGGTTCAATCGAGACACCGTCCTATTCTTTCTCTCTATCTTTTCTATTGCGTACAAGTTGCCATCCTTTTTGTCGCATCTCTCTTCTCCCTCAATACTATCTTCCCCTTTTTCCAAAACGGCCCCTATCAGTGACCCGTCTCGCTGCTGGCCGGTTTTGCGTGTTTGACACAAAAAATTGGCATGATAATATAAGAGTGAAGAGCGGGAGAAGAGGGGGAGAAGAATGATTCGAAATGATGGCCAATTGTAGGTAAATTAGCATGAATTGTATATTGAATTCGGGGACCAACTGTATATGTAAATGATGTTACTAACACATAGACTATACTATGTTCTCCATTCGGTTTTTACTTCTTTAATGAAAAATTTCGAGAAACTTTGGAAGTGTATTGAAATTTGTTTACGCTGACTCACAGGAAGCGTTTAGATGCACACTTTTTTGTTATTAAAAGATAAATATGATTCATGCTGTTTTGTCTCACATTCCCCAAACAGTCTTTTGTAATTAACATTAACCCACGATATATGATAATGTTACTGTAGATGTTCCAAAAGCGCTCCAATGTACCAAGATTTCATCAAAAACTCGGGAGCGCTCTATGCAAATGTCTATGTACGAGCTTCACCATATCGTCTACGACGTTCTTGTTTGCAGCCAGGGTGACCTCGCCTACAAGACCTGCGTCTCAAATAAGTAAACACACTGTTTTCTCTTTCGGTCTTTCCTGTTACCTTTACTCGCTTATAGTGTTTTGCTTATTACTATCCGCTCCGTTAACGTTCGATATTTCAGTCATTTATGGCGAACTCTGAAGGAAAAGCCAGAAGACGACGGGGAAGCGACGACGGTGGAAAATCTGTTCCTTCGCCACCAAAAATTGGAAAACTGAAGAAAGTTTGTAATCTGTAACATCAAGCAAATATCATAACAGTTTAATTCCAGAAATCGAATCCATCTAATCAAACTTTTTTCGGATTCGTAGGTGGTTATGTCCTTCAAATTATTCTCGGAATAATTGGTTCTATACTCATTTCTGCTCTGCTCACAAATCGGATAATCAATGCACCAATAAAAGCGGTCGAATTTGAGTTAGTATATTGATAGGTACTTATTATAGAAAAAATAAAAAAAATTCAGTTTGGGAGAGCACATTCCTCTTGAAGGAGTCCTTGCTGTAAACAATCGGCTGACTGATGCGGAACACCTTCTCGAAGATCAGGTTTATGGCCCAGAATCTCTTGCTTTAGATGAAAAGAATCAAAAGCTTTATGCTGGATTCAAAACCGGAATAATTGCTGAAATCAGTATGAAAGATGGCAAGGAGAAAATTGTTCATGCGGTACAACTTGCACAAGGAAATCACGACTGTGATGGAACCTACAAAACAATGCATTTATGTGGAAGACCACTTGGATTGAGGTGAGATAGATCGAGTGTATTTCTTTTGTGTGTATCGAACTGATAAGATAAGATATGCAAATCTGATTCGTCATTAGTTCAATAAACCAAATGACTTGAAAATAAAGAATAGAGAAGGATTGTTCATTTGTTGATTTTTCAGACTAAGTGACGTTGGAGAACTCGTAATTGCTGATGCCTACTTGGGACTTTTCGCTATCAATTGGGAAGAACAAAAAGTTGTAAAAATTCTTGGTGCCGGTGAAATACCATCGAACGACGAGAACGCTCCGCCAATCAAATACTTGAACGACTTGGATATTCTTCCAGATGGTCGTGTAATTTTCTCAGAATCGTCCACTAAATTTGACGACCGTGATTTTATCTTGGATTTATTCGAACACCGTCCAAATGGACGTCTTCTCATTTATGACCCTCGAAAGAAGAACTTGAGAGTGCTGAAAGACGGACTTTACTTTCCAAATGGAGTTCAACTCAGTATTGAAAAGGGAGCAGCGAAAAATGCTCCATGGAGAGTATTCTACAGTGAGATGGGAATGGCACGAATAATGCAAATTTGGGTTCCTCAAGATCATTATTCAACCGCTTCAGTTAAATCAGCACCTTTGATCGAGAATCTTCCTGGTTATCCTGATAACATTCGGCTGACAAAAGCCGGACATCTGCTTGTACCAATTGCATCGCATCGTTCTGAAAACGACCGATTTCTCGAGCAGAGCCCTTCCCTTCGCGAATTCATTACAAAAATATTAGCTCCACAAGCACTTAACTGGGTCGCGAATTTCGTTTCGGATGTAGAAGGACTAGTAATCAAAGTGAACACAGAGACTGGTCAGATTATCGAGTCGTATCATGATAGGACTGGAAAAGTAGAATCAATTTCGATTGCAATTGATGATGGAAAAGGAAGAATGCTGCTGGGAAGTGATGTGAATTATTACATTGCACGAGCAAAACTTTGATTGATTTTGATTGAATACTTAATATTTTATGTTTAAGATCTCTTTATGGTCATGCTGACAGAATTTGATGATATGTAATAATAAAAAAAAAGTGTGTTTTGGTTTTGTTCACCCGAAAAGTTGATTGTACTCGTACTCTAGATCCTTTCTTGCGTAGCCGTGTACAGCTATAATTCCATCATTCCATTCTTTCTGGGACACACGACGGCTCCAAAACACAAAGTTGTCATTGTGTGTTGCTGGTATACCAACCATCTTCGCAAGTATCCCAGTAAAAACATCATCAAATGGAAACATTTTCAAACTCCTCATAAAACTTTTAAAACGTTTCACAGTTCCTGAAGTAAGAAATACTGCTCCGGCGGAAACATATGGAGGATATCGAGAATAAGGGTATTCGGCAAGCGATATCTGAAACACAGATATGAAGAAGATTTTTAGTTGAATTAAACTGACACTATGTTTGTGGATTTTCATACGGAAAGGAGATGTGTCGAACACGAACCCTTCGTAAACAAGATCGTTTTCATTTTTGGTTTTAGCAAAGCTGACAAGATTCGTAATGTGAACAATGTAGTCATCGTCTACTAAAAGAATGTAATCTGGAGATTCACATTTCATAGGATTTTCCGCATAATCTATGGCAGCGAAGAGCTGAAATGAATACTTTTGAACCTTTTTTGAGTGCATCTTTTTAACCTTAAACGTATTGTTTCTGTACGAATCAATCGCTGAGATTGCTAGAATATCTTTTTTCTGTTCAGATTCTTTTTCGACTCTTCTTTGCAATTCCGAATTTTCAACTCGTCCTACAACGAAAATTGGCATTACTTCCACTTGTCTCTCTTTTCGATATACTCCCCAGGTTTTTCTCACTGACTCGCGCATCTTCAAAACATTCAAAGTTTTCATGAGCTTACTGAGTTTTGATAACTGACCGCTTCATTTTTTGCACTTGATTTTATAAGTATCATTAGCTTTTTTTCATCATCAGTAAATCTACAGCTTGGGAACTGGGTAAACCTCGTAGCAGGAACCTGTTGTTCTTTTAGATTGGGCCAATTGAAATTCTCAAAACTTTCCTGCAATAAATCGTGTTACTGTTTTGTTTTTTTTTTGTAGCGCATTGATTACCTCCCTCATTTTATCGGTGAATCCCAGAAGCCACAGCAAAAGTACCGTAACTCCGGATAATGCAATCTTTTTGTAAGCTGATAAGTCTTGCCATTTTCTGAAATCCATGAACTTCTATCATTTGAATTTTATGTTTTTTTTTCACCTTCTTATTTTTTTAAAACATGGAAACATGTGTTTTCATACGAATTTCAACGACACAAAACGATAGAACAGACCAGAGTTTTTGGCGTCAGATATTGGGCACTAGTCGCAAACACGGCGTTGCGGTAGAGGCATTCGAACAGACGACAATTTTTTGAGAAACTTTATTTGGTCATTTCGGAAAAAGATTTAGAATTTTCTCGTCTTTTCATAAAAACGTATATTTTCATAAATGTCGAATTTTGATTACCGTCACACTATTCTTGAAATTTAGTATTATATTTATTGATTTCTTCTTCGTTAGGTTTTATGTCTCCGTTCCGTAGTGTCTAACTATTTTCACTTTCCTCTTCATCTTCCCCTACGAATAAAAAAGGATACTTTTTAAATCAATATTTTTGTTAATCCCTTCACTATTTTGCCTTATCTTCACTATGTCTTCACTATTCTTCCTTATCAAAATCAATTCGCTCAGTCTTGTCCAGATTATTTCCTCATTCACCGTATCGATTTTTCAGTACTGAAAGATGTCCTCTGACGAAAGTGATGCAGCCTCTGGCAAAGAAGAAGATAGGGTTGGTTTAAGAGGTTTTTTTTCCAAATTTAACCATGTTTTTCCAGACTATGAGCGATGATGATGATGGCTCCGATATCGAAATTAAAACCTCTAAAAAAGATCGTAAGCGAAAAATTGCATCGGACAGTGAGGTAGGTATTTGAAAATATGTTGCTGTTGTTCATTTTTTTTTTAGAAAAGTGACTCTGAGAATGAAGAAGAAGATGATGACGATGAGGATGAAGAAGAAGAAGACAACGTGAGAAGTAAAAAGAGTAAGAATAAGAAGAGAAAGAAGAAAGCTCCATCCGGTCGAGATTTTCTTGCTTGGGATGTAGAAGTTGATGATGACGATGAGGACGATGACAATGATTATGACGATGAAGATGATCCACGAATGAATGCAATGAATGAACGTGAAGAAGCAGAACGTGCAATGAAAGAAATGGAAATGAGTCAAAGAAATCGGGATCGCTTCAAGTTCCAAAACATGTCGGAAGAAGAAGTTCAGAAATACTTCGAGAATAAGTACAAAGCCGACAAGAATGATGGAGAATATGATGATGAGGACTCTGCAATGGATGATATTTCGAAAAACTCGCATCTTCCGTCCACCAAAGATCCTAACTTGTGGATTGTAAAATGTCGAATGGGAGAAGAGAAACTTGTTGCGATGCACTTAATGCGCAAATGCTTAGCTGTTGAACACACCAACGAGGTTAGAATAATATTGTTTTGTTTTTATAATAAAATCATCTTTTAGCCTTTCCAAATTAAATCGGTCGTAGTCAAGGAAGGGTTGAAAGGAATGATCTATATCGAGGCCTTCAAGCAATCTCATGTCATGTCAGCTATTGAAGGATTTTCTGCTCTTAATCAGTTCACAATCACCATGGTTCCCATCAAAGATATGGTCGATGTTTTGAGAGTTGTCAAAGACATTCCACAATTAAAACTCGGTTCATATGTTCGTCTGAAGAGAACTATGTTCAAGGATGATCTGGCGGTGGTTGATTTAGTCGACATTGCTCAAAACCGTGTTAATCTGAAGTTGATCCCTCGCGTTGATTATCAAAGACGACGAGGAGCTATGCGGACTGAAGCTGATAAAACATATAAACTCAAAAGACGCCCGATGCCCAAACTCTTTGATCAGGATGCCATTAAGGAAGTTGGAGGAGAAATCGTTACGGACGGAGATTTCATCATGTTTGAGGGAAATCATTATCGTCGTGGATTTCTGTACAAGTACTTCCCAATCAATGCAGTTCAAGCTGACGGTGTGAAGCCAACCCTTGGAGAACTTGAAAAGTTCCAAGAATCCAGTGATGACCTGAAAAGAGAACGTTAGTTTTTTTTTGTTTAAAGTTAGATGCATTGAAAATTATAATCTTAATAATTCAGTCGAGACAACATCATTGAAAGACACGGAAAATCCATTCGTCCCGGGAGATATTGTCGAAGTCAAATCGGGTGAATTGGTTAACCTGCGGGGAAAAGTAATGACAGTGGATGGAACCAAAGTTGTTATGATGCCTGAGCAAGAAGATCTCAAAGAAGCTATAACTCTGAATGCATCGGAACTCAGAAAGCACTTCAAAGAAGGTGATCACGCAAAAGTTATTGCCGGACGCTATGAAGGACAAACTGGATTGATCGTTCGTGTCAAAGACAATACTGCCATCGTGCTAGCTGATCTCGGAATGGAAGAGCTAAAAGTTCGAGTGAGAGATCTTCAGCTGTGCGCTGATGTTACTACTGGGGTTGATTCACTTGGGCAGTTCCAATACCATGATCTTGTTCAACTTGATACCACTGGAACTGTTGGAGTAATCATTCGTTTGGAAAAAGAACATCTTGAAGTTCTAAATATGCACGGAGTTGTAAATCGTATAAAGCCTCAAGCCATCATTGGAAAAAAAGATGTTCGATTTGCTAAAGTGCTGGACAGTCAGAATAACTCTGTTGAAGCTAAAGACCTTGTGAAAATCATCGGTGGACCGAACACCAAGGAAAGGGAATCAGACGAAGATCCAGTTGGTGAAGTGCTTTACGCTTTTCGTCAAACAGTTTTTGTATATGCCAGAAAAATTGCCAAGAACAGCGGAGTTTTAGTTTGCAAGCCGAAGCAACTGCTTCTGCAAGGAGCAAAGAAAACAGCAAACAATCCTATGATCACTCGGATGGCTTCACCGAATCCAATGGCGTCTCCTAGGCATAATCCTGGTGGAATGACACCTGGCTCTGATAGTATGTCGAGTCGTGGAAGCGTAGGAAGTCAGACACCAAGGCAGAATCAACAACCACACAATCAACGTCATTTCGGAACAGCCAATCAACAAAAAGTTCGACGTGATTTGACAATTATTGGAAAAAATGTTCGAATCACCAAAGGTCCGATGAAAGGCTTGTTCGGAATTGTTCGTGATGCTACTGAGGACACAGTCCGAGTTGAGTTACACACTCAGTGCAGAACTATTTCTGTAGATCGTGCTCGTGTGATGGTTGTTGGAGATACTGGAATAACAACTTCCAGTGGAGGTAGTTCATTCTATAGTTCTTCGAAAACACCGATGCGTGATTCGAGCAAGACTCCAATGTATGGTGCGAAGACTCCGATGTATGGGGCTCAAACTCCAATGTATGGTGCAATGACTCCGCATGCAGGAGATCGTACTCCTCACTACGGCTCTATGACTCCAGCTTACGATGGTGGACGCACGCCAGCTTATGGTGATGGTGGTCGTACACCCGCATATGGAAGCAAAACTCCTGCTTATGGCGATATCGATGAACATTCTTCCGCTCGGACTCCTGCGTATGGCCATGATAGTGGAAGAACCCCAGCTTATGGTAGCAGTGACAGCGGACGCACACCATCATACGGATCTACTGACAGTGGGCGAACTCCTGCATATGGATCATCTAGCGACAGTGGAAGAACTCCTGCATATGAAAATGATCCTGGAAGAACCCCAGGTTATGACAACGTTCCTTCCAGAACACCAACTTATGATTCGAGTAAGACGCCATCTTACAATACTGATTTCGAAACTCGTAAGTATTTCGAGTTTGTCTTGTTAATCTATATAATGTATTTCCAGCAATGAGCCCAGCATATGAACCCGAATCGAGTGACACATACAATAGAGCACCAGCCCGGACTCCGGCGTTTGATTCTGGGCGTACTCCTGGATACGAAACGTATGACAGTGGAAGTCCAACCTATGAACCGACTTCCGCAACAGAAGATATTGGGGATACTTCGTCTCCCACTTACGATTCTCCGCCGCACTCTTATGCTGCCCCTACTCCAGGTGCTATGATTAACCCAGCAACTCCAGGTGCTTATCATATTGATACTCCGGGACCATTTGTTGCTCCAATGACTCCTGGAACTGGAAGCGCTTATGATCAATATGTAGCACCATCACCGTACATGGGATCACAGTTTGACAGCAACAGTTTCAGCAGCAGCGGAGGCGATATCGAACCAATCCGTATGTTGAGTAAATATAAAGCAAGTTATAATTCAAAACCTTTCAGCTGAACATTTCTTGGCTCAAGGACATTGGATCATGTCAGATCTTTGTGTTGTCATTAAGGAGCATGAACCTCGATACAACGATCGTGAAGCTGTTGTTAAAGATGTGTCAGACGGAAAAGTTGGGTCCGACAATTACGAGCACCAATGTAATTCATGAATTGATTTCGACCAGATAGCTCCAACTAGAGCCAACCAGGAGATCATGTATGTTCTTTCATTCAAAT